>JAPKID020000530.1:0-17721 GCA_026931265.2 Tropidonophis doriae | reverse complement strand
TTTCCGAGGAGGGGTTTGCAAACTCCCTCCTCCTTTTTCTTTTAAAACAAAAGTTGAAAGCATTAAATATTAAGCCATTCACAATCCATTTTGTAGCAATCACGGAGCCTCGGCGTTGCCTTCAGCACCGACCTTCAGTCCTTCATTAAGTGCTGTTGTTTGTTTCGGATAACCATCGGCGAAGGGGACGAAAGAGGAAATCCTCCCCCCCGCGACTCATTCCCTGGCGCCTGGGACGAAGCGGGGGCCACCTCCCTGACCGCCGTCGGGGTAGGGGGACTCCCCGCAAGCCGTCCGTGCGTTGGGGGCTCTTTAAAAGAGCCCCCCATCCCCGAAGGAGCCGCCGGAGCAACCAAGCGGCAGACGGATCTTGGATCCGTCCATCGCCTCCGGCAGACCGGAAAAAAGTCTCAAAGTCTAAATCTTAAAGCCAAGTCTGAAAAAGCTTTGACAAGTCACTTTTGAAAGTGCCCATAATATGTTCCACGCATTCTAGGTAAGCATTCAGAGAAAAAAAAACAGGAAACTTCATTAAATGGTATATTGGTAACAAATAAAAATTTAGAAATATTAATGAGCATGTGGTGCTAAAATAATTGAACACACAATTAAGAACCTTAGCTAATCCTAATATATGATAAGTTTATGTTATAGCATTACTTTTTCTTTTTTTAAAAAAAGAGTAGTGTGATATATCTGGAGTTAAGTAAAAACGTTTGTTAAATAATCAACAAAACTTCTGCCTTTCTTTCCACAAAATGGGGATATCAAAAGAACTATAAATAACATCATAAATTTCTTATATCAAATTAAATGAAACATTAAATATTCTATTCTATTCTTTTGCCTCTTAGTAACTTTATTTACTCTTTAGCAGCCCTGTGGAGAGAAGCTTTCCACCTGCCCCAAAACTACGTTCCTCTTCCTGCCCTCTCACTGCTATTTGCTTGCAAAAGAAAATTTGTCAAAATTGCAGATAGTTTCAGTGACAAAACAACGCCTTTGGTCAAGCCTTTATTTTCTAATTTGACCTAGTTTTATACTATATTTACCCAAAAGGAAGAAACCGTAGGCAGCGATCTGCAAATAATCATGGGAATTGCTAGAACAGAGACAGGAGATTAAGAAAAGCTGGCATCTACTGCTTTTGACTCTCTTCAGAAAAAATCAGAGTCCATGAAAGTTCTCCATCTGTAGTTCCAGCTACTTACTGTTGTCAAGGTCAGCTTTAGGCAAGCTACTTTCTAATTGCGGACTTGGGACATTTTTAACCTTCTGAGTCTTGGTAAGACAGGCATAATGCCTGGTTTGAATTTTTCCTTTCTTTTATCTTGCTACAGCAACTAGTCTCTATTAGAGGACAACAAGAGGATGTGACAGCTAGCATACTTTCTCATGTCTTGTGCAAAAATGTGGGTGGTGGGGAGGAGGAGATAAATGACAAAATGAACATGATGGCATCATCATGCAGATGTTGCAAATTATGTACATGCCCTGACATCAAGGATGATTGTACCATTTATCTGATGTCACCTTGTATAAATCATGATTGTGGCATTATCACAGTTTGGTGTGGAGGCTACTAAAAAGAAATAGAGTGCTACTGGATTTCATACCGATTAAAAAGAGTCCTAAGTTTTCCTATTTGAGAGTAAATGTTATTGGTTAGAGTTTCATTCCCTACAGAATAAGCACACACAAGCTTTGTGCTTGCTGAGGCCAATGCAAAATATCAGTTGAGTTTTCTGTCAGTTGTGTTTTTCTTTCTTTCCTTGGTTCAGCTACTTTCCATTGCTTCGTCTACGTTATGTTTTGTCTTGCACTTTCTTCCATTTGCGTTCTGCTACTTTATTTGCTATTTTTGCTAGAAAGAAAGAAGGGGTTGTGTTGTGTGTGAGAGAGAAGGCATATGCATATGCGTGCATATGCAGGTAATTATCAATTTTATATACTGAAAGGGGAGAGAGAGAAAAGCACATGCAAATATATGTGTTATATATAAATATTTAATGGGACAATAGGGAGGTAGAAAATCTCCAGGATTAATTTCAGTTAGATTGACCAAGGGTTGTCTTCCTTTTGGGTAAATGGAAACAGGTACATAAATATTGTGATATATAAATATGTATACTGTGTGTACAGTATTTTTATCTCTTTGTAATTAAAATATATATCATACATGCTACATATAAAGTATCTCAACTGAAACTATTTTCAAGTAAATTATTTTGAAAATTCATAAAATCTCTATTCAACATTTGGTTGCATTTTTATCATTATTTTTATTTAAGCTATTTTCTAGCTAAAGAGCTTTGCAGCACTGACTGAGAAGCACAGAAATATATACCTATGCTACGAGGTTATATGCTGGGGCAAAAAACTAATAAAGGTATAATAAATTTGGAAACAGACTTGTCTAAATATATGGTAATTTCTTTCAGTGGTTCAAGAAATAAATAAACTCTTTAGTTTTTTTGAAGTGCAGTTTTAGTAAACTAAATATGTTCCTATTTATTAAATTATGTTTTAAGGGATTAACCTGTTCCTGAATTTTAAATAATGAAGTATTTCAGTGTAGTGGTCAAATTAATCATAATTTCTGTTGCTTCACTGAATGATTGTTTTCTGTGTATGCAAATTAAACTTGGCAGGTATTTAGCAAAGTATTAATGGAATAGTACTTCACTACTTTCTATCAGTGCTTATTACAGAGCAAAATAAATCAATAATGAAAAAAAGGCAATATAATCTCTGACTGAATTAATGAAACCCTTTAAAACCTCCTTGGTATTTACTTTGGAGAAGATACTGTTGTTTTCATGCCATTTCCTAATCCTAATCTTTGGCATTTGATTCAAAATACCCCTTCTGCTTGCACACCATGTGTGCATGTTACTGATTCCTTCCCCATCCCACAACTGCACTGTATACTATCCTGAAGTGTAAGTGGAATGACTTTTGGGGATCGTGTTGGGCCCTGATGCATGCACAAAATACTGCATGTGGGTCTTTGAAACTAAGTCATGATTATTTCCAGTTGATACTCAAATACCATTTTTTCAAATACATTCAATAGCAGTGTAAGTTTTGCTGCACTTTTAGGCAGCTGGGTGTCACTTCATAATCTAGCTAATAATCTGGATAATTTTGTTCAAAGGGAGTGGCCTTGTTTTAAAATAAATGGGTAGACAACTATTTACAAAGAAACGAAGGTCCTGCTTCCCCAACATATATCAACTGAAGTGGTAAAGCAGAAGTATCTTTTGCTTCTCTTAACAAGACGAGCAAATTTACTTGTCCATTTTTTATATTCTTTTAATAAAGCTTTAGGCTTTGGTAAAAGGGAAAATTTGGGTTGAGTGTCAGGCACTATCAGTGACATGGAAGGTGTTCCTGGAAGAATTGGTATTGTGTTTTTTCTGTAGTCTTCAGCTGGGTGTGAATTTGGTCGTTTTAAGTCAGTCCTCATTTTTTCAAACCACCTGATCTTTTCTAGTTCTTTCCATTCTTCTCTTTACAGACCTTTATCTTTCAGTCTCCCAGACAGGACAGGTAGATACAGGTATTGCTAATTTTCAGAAAAAAATGTGCTGCTTTAAAATAAGGGAAAGCAAAATGATGTCAAAGGCAATTGATAAATTAGGCCAGACTCAAAAATTATGTGTTGATAAACCCATATTAGTCTTCGTAGCCCACTTTTTGTGCTGGTTTCCTTCATCTTTTATTGCTGTAGTGTATTTAATAGATTGTCATTAATATATTCATATATTTTTATTTTGTTTTCTTCTTTCATTAGTGTTTAGCTTTGGATTTTCTATCTTTAAAATGTAATTTTATTATTTGTATGCCCACATCATTAACAAATCTAATTTATTTGATATAGATATGGTGTTTCCAATTGTTTGGTTATAATCAGCTAGTCAGAAATTAGAATACTATCATGTCCACTCTATTCTCCCATGCCTTTTGTTTCTTTCTAGCGTATCCAAGCATCTGTCTTAACCATAATTATATATTATGTCTCTAATTAAATTAATATCTGTTAAACTATATATGTTGTTTTTAAAAAAAATGAAGATGTGAAAATAAGATTTTAAGCTGATTTTGAAAGATATACATCCTGGATGAAAAGAAGCTTTTGCTATCCTTTACTATACTGTAATTAATACCTTTGATATAATACTTAAAACCAAGGCCAGCCATTGAAAATTGATGCGCTAGAAGGGAGAAATTGTGGAAATTCATCAATGTTAGTCACCATCAATTATTTAATTTATTCAAAACTATTGCCATTCTAATCCTTACTGAGAATGCAGTAGTACAAACTGCACATTAGGTTCAATATTGTAAGATTAATCAGTTGTTAGGCATAAATTTTTGAAGAGTTGAATATAATAGATCAGAGCTGGGTTACTAATTTTTTTTACTACCAGTCCAATGCGTGCTGCACAGAAGTGTCTGGGCAGGTGGGCGGAGCCTCCGTCCCCGCTACTACCGGTTCAGCCAAACCGGCAGCAACCTATCTCTGTAATAAACCCCTTGTTCAAATGAAAGACACCTAAATTCATTCTATGAATGAACATCTTTTTTTCTCGTTTTCCCTATCCCTACACACACACCCTTTTTTCCAGGGACTCCCCTGAATAGGAACAATTTGTAGGGTTTTGCATTGGATTATAATTAAACAAGATCTGGAGAATCAGAATTTTTTACAGCTAAAATTCTGTTTTCACAGGATGTTCTATGTTAAGGCTGTTGGTATTTTTTTTCCTCAATTTTTAAAACTACACAGTAATGCCAAGGAGTTTATAGTGAATTTTGTATTTTTAAGATGTTACCAATAGTGTGCCAAAATGCAATTAACATCTTCCAAGCCATCTCACTGTCTTCTCTTATGTAATGCTTCTATGCTGCGTTACAAGTGTACACAATGATAACTCCAGTAATTGT
The DNA here is from genome assembly GCA_026931265.2 of Tropidonophis doriae. NCBI lineage: Eukaryota > Metazoa > Chordata > Lepidosauria > Squamata > Natricidae > Tropidonophis > Tropidonophis doriae. Next base: position 12,771 of record JAPKID020000530.1, on the reverse strand, counting down.
TATATGTATCTAACTAGACAGCCATAGTAGCAACTGTGGTTTAAAGGCTGTTTTTATGTAAGCTTTTTTTTTCTCTGAGAATTTTTTTTAGGTAGAAAAATATAAATACTATTTAATAATGAATATTTTAAATTTGACATCCCTTTTGAACATCAAAATCTGGAGAAATTAAATACAAAAATAATATTTAAAAGAAAAAACATTTTAGGGCTTTGAGAAATTATTGGCAATGTTGTGATTGGGTTAAGATTTACTATGGTTAGTTAATGTTCCTGAGGAAGTTGTATCACATTTGCTAGCAAATGAGAGAATATTGAAATAAGAAAGCATTTCAAGCTCAGTCTATGCTACATGTCAGATATAATCTTAATCAATAGCATGTAAAATCCTAAAACAGTATGTTTGTTTGTATCACTCTTTGTAGGAAAATCTTATACAACTTTTAATAGCTAAAATTTCTGTATAATTTTCTCCTATAATCATAAAAAATTATGTAACTAGGTATCTATTTCCAGTTAAAGTTTGTATGCTTTACAATAATCCATGTTCATGCTAAAAGTGTCCAAAATTAAAATACAATTTTAGATCCTCCCGATAAATAAAGTCTAGTTAAGAGCATTCCAAACAGTACATTTTTAATTCTATAAATATATTATTCAAGAAAAGGGCTCTTTCTTTATTTTTATGCAATATTGCTCTTTTATTTTCTGCTTATATGCATTCTGTTTTTATTTTTGGGTCTGGCAATTTAAAAGGAAATAAATCAAATTTTTTAAAAAATTCATGTCCATCCATTACTATCGCTGTGATCCAAGTGCTTGAAATTTCTAAGAGTATGTGTAAGTCTTCTATCTGTTTGGCATTTTGATATACTTGCAGACTTCATTTTGTTTTTTCCTCTAATTCTGTTCATTTATTTAACCTCATGAGAAGAGAACATGATCATACTTTTATATTCTGTACTGCATCCTTCCATCTTATTCATAACCCTGCTGCTTTGAATCATACTTGTTCTGGGAAGAAGGGTTGATAGAAAACACGAACAGTTGTAATATCTTCTATAAAATATGTTGGAGGAATGAATTCAAAAAACAGTGCATATAAAAGGATCTGCCTTTTATAACAAGCACTAACACTTGGGAGGTTGATCTATCCATTTATCTTGTCAAAAAAAAAAGCTTGGAATAGAGTTGTTACAATGTCATTTGGAGGATAATTATGATTTAAGCAAACAATAAAGCTAAGCACTTATGTGTCAATGTAATGTGCTATATAAAAAAAATACAATATACAACTTCCATATTACTAAATAGTGTCCTGAAAAGAATCTAAAATATGCTTTGCATTACTAAATGTCAATTATTGTAATTAGAAAGACTCATTTTCCCACTTGTGTTAGCTGGGTTAAATGTATTATCATCATCTCTGCCTTTTTAACATGTTAGAGTGCTCAGTCTGTAATTTGTGATTACAAGCATCACTGAAGGCAACCTGTTATAGGTTTGATTCAGACAAATGTCAGTGAAAGTCGGAGAGACAAGAGGTGACTTTCTCAGCCATCCTTTCATAAGCAACTCTATAAGCTCTGAAAAGACACTCGTTTGAAGGCTGCGGGGAATCCTGCTGTTTGATTGGGTTAGCAATCATGCTGATGACTGATTAGCTTAAAAATGGAAGGATCTTGCCAAAACGAAGAAGCTACTATCTGTGAATGTTTTTAAAGAACAGAAAAGGAAATCAGTCACCCCTTGTCCATGCCCTTGCTGGGGATATTGTTATGGAATCAACCCTGTGTCTTTCAGTGACCATTGAATTTTGAAGTACATATCAAACTTATATGGTTGTTTAAATTGCGATTACAAAGCAGCTGGGCAAATGTCGTTTGATTAGTTGTAATTTTAGCTGTATATTAATTCACACTTTATTTCTAATACCATGTGAGCATGCTGGAACATTTGTGCTCATTATGAGATCATGAGCAATACCTTAGGTTTAAGATTCAGATTGGTTTTTACTTATTGGGTAATTAGAACCACACAAATATGCCCATCAACAACTTGTTTATGATATAATTTTTGAAACTCCATGGGATATTTTATAACTTTTCTAATACGTGTAAGAAAATGACTAATAGATGCATTCAAGAACAACTTCTAAGATGAGGAATATTGAATCCCTTTGTCAATTGCTGTAATTTTTTGTCTTTCTTTCTAGCTCTCAACATAGAATTTAGCTAGAAAGGGAGTCGGTAATCATGAGCTGGGTGAGGGTAGAAGATTGGATTTTTTAAACGTTATATTCCTCATCTCTTTTACTCTTTCCATGTTAATTGATTGAGACCATGAAAAGAAATGCATATGTGGCACAATTGCCTATAGCTATGCATCACTGGTAGATTTTTTTGCTTATTGTAATTATAACTCCAGAACAGTTCACTTTGTCTTAGAAGTATAGTGTGATTTTTAGTTTGTACTTTAAATTGTGGTGGTGGATGAAAGGCAGCTGTCAGTTCAGTGGACTACAATTGAAGTGGTTTGCCCCATTTATAGTAATACATAGATACATCTACTGAATTCTTGCCATGAAAATCCTATTAAACATTGTCTATCAATATCTTTAAATAGCTGACATGAATCCTAGTTCATATGGAGTATTTCTAAATATGCTTTATTTAAGTAGATGTAGATGCACATGTAGATTATTTTCCTTGCTTAAAGAAATTATGTGCCAGAATGAGTGTAAACCATTTTCCTTAAAAAAAAATAAAAACAGTTATTTGGTATTTGGAAACCCACCAAGAGAAATAAAATGTTTAAAGAATCATTATAAAACAATGTTATTTTGTACTGTCAAGGAATATCAAATTATTTTAGGTCTACTAAAACATAAAAAAATGGGATGGATATTAAAGGGAAATATTTGATGCTTGACACTGGTGAGCTTTTCTCTTGCTTGCAAAAATGCAAGATTGGGACTTGGAAGTTCCAGCTGCTGAAAAAGCAGAGATTGCATTTTCTTGGGGAAAAAGGCAATTATGTTTTCTACACAAGAATGTGTTAACTTCTATTTAAATGTATTACTCAATAATCCTTTTATGAATTTTGCAAATAATGTTATGATTAAATGTTCTTGACCAAATTGAACTTGGGGGGGGGGGGATTAATGGCAGCTAACGAAAAATTTTGAATTAATGGCCTAAATCCTAGGAATATTTATGTGAACTTGGTATATCTTGCGTTTACCCAAATATGGTCAACGTTATGATCAGTTAGCATTTCATTTTTTTTCTTTATGAAAAGATGAATAGAATCTAAAATAAATGTAGATTACTTATATTTAAAGTAAGTGAACGCTATGAAATAAAATAATCAGATACATACATTGATGTCCCATGCAAGTGTGATATACAGACATTGTAAAATAAAATTTTTGTCAGGGAGCATTTTTTTAAAAAAATGGTACTGAAATATAATAACCAGTGTTAATCCCAGACAAAAACAGTAGTGCTTTCTTTAGAAAGCCCTAACCAAAGCTGCTTTTGGGGGTCTAAGAAAGATTTTCTGTGTCTCAATGTCAAAGTTCCAGGCAAATATAGAAAGGCTTAATGTTGTAGAAGACATGAATTGTGAGTAATTTACTATTCATATAAGTTAGTCCAGGGAATGTAGTGTCTCAATATTATAAATACTTTCTAATTATCTCAATATCATAAAAATATGGACAAGAATAGCCAGATGGTATTTCCAGTTGTTAAACATATTTGGAAAGCTTCAATTATTCTTTTGTTTTACGAGGTATTCAATTTTAAAGTGTTCTCTTGCAAATACAAAACATTTGAGGAACTCTGATAACAGTATACAAGACAGCTTTATACATTTGTCCACCCCACTATTATTTTTATATTATCACTTACAGTAAAACAATGGCTCAAAGCTTAAGTATTAGGTGAAATAATAAAATAAATTTGAATTGAAACAAAATCCTTCAAAATTAATTGTACTCTGAAGAATAGTTTTAATTTTTTCCTGCCTGGGAAAAAATGACCTGAATTTTTATTGTAGTTCCAGCAAGTTTTTGTTCAGAAATAATTTGCTGTATATATCTGCAGTTTGAAAAGGACAGCATCAAGTGTGAGGGGAACGGAATTTATTATATCATAATTTAGCATTAATATTTCTAAACATATAATTAGAACAGATTTAGATTTAGTGGTCTTTTTGAACCCTGAAGCTAAACACCTAACAGGTTAAATTCATGTGAAAAGTTTATTTTTATATAATGTTGAGAATTTGATTAAAATCTAATGTTGTAAGAAAACTCTTTTCTATTTGAAATGAAACAGATCCTATAAGAACTAAGTAATTGCCAATTTACTATTGTATAGTAAATGCTAATTGTCAATATTGTAGTAATTGCCAACTTTACCACTTGCACCACAAATGGCCCAAGCTATTTACTGTATATGGTGCAATACCTAGAAACAGTAAAAATCAAAGCTAGCATGAGCTTTAATATTAATTAACCTCAAACTGATTATTTTACAGACAACATGTTAATTTTTCATTGTTGCCATTGCACATATTAACCATATTTTAGATTTTGTGTGAACTGCTTCCACTTCCCCTTTCCAGATGAATATTTCAGAATTTTCCATTTCATTCCAATCCAAAATATCACCTGGTTTTTCTAATATTTAATATTTGTGTCTTTATGATTTATTGTAATGCTTCACTGTAAATTGTAATGGATGCCATCTTAGTGGTATTTTTTTCTTCTGTATACAGGCTGGTTTAGCAGGAGCCCCAGCCCGGGCTGTGTCAGCTGTAAAGAATATGAATCTTCCTGAAATCCCAAGAAATATTAATATTGGTGACATCAGTATAAAAGTGCCAAACTTGCCCTCTTTTAAATAATTTGTGCACTCCAGGTAAAAGAAAAATTACTAGCTGCTCACAAATGTTTACCAAACCAACGTTTTGTTAATTGAATAAAAGATCAACATACTCCATAGAAATCTTCTGTAGTATAACTGTGAAATTGTTGTTTGCTTAGTAAATTTAAAAGAAGTGGGGTTTTTTTGTGAATTCTAAATAATACTTCAATGTCCCTTTAAAGCATATCAAATCTAAAATATATAATTTTCTGGAAAAGAATTCAAAATATTTATTTTCTTTGTATAACCTCTTTTTGTATAGACTAAACTATACTGTAACTAGTACAACAATCCTAATCATATTTCTTTGTCTGATGTGTTGCATGAAAACATTCCACTGTTGTATTTTCTCTTGCTTTTTGAATAAATTATCATGAACTATATTGGAAATACTTGTTTAAAATCTAACAATTATTAATAGGTATGATTTTTGTCTTAACCAAAATGAAATTATATTTTTTGCTAAGTATAAATTTTATATAAGGTTCACCAGCATTCTCCATTGGGGACAGGCAGAATTGCAGCTCTTTCAACATAATGTGTGTATTTCATATAACATTTTGCTTTAGATATGGAAAGCAGCAAAGAACTAGGTCTTGGTAGTTACTACGCCTGTGGCTTCACTGTTTTTTTCCACATGTAGCTTAATTCTCTTCCTACTCATGATCTAATATTTTCTGAATAAGAAGTTGATGAAATCTAGATTAACTTTCAAATATCTGTTTTTCTTTTCAACATCCATATTCTCTCCAAAATGATTCTTCTCTTTCCTCTGGCTTCTGCAATTTTGCTTTTGTCAGGATTCATCCACAAACATACTCCTTTTGAACATGACTATGTGTTATGCTGCCCTTTGTATTCATACTTCTCTTACTGGTAGACATTTCAGTTGTATTATTGGCTTCTTTTATGATTTAGTCTCAACATGTTGTTTACCAGTCTTTATATTTGCTAAAGAGTTTTAAAAAGTTGAATATCCTTGGTAATGAAGCCATCATTATGTCTGTTCTAATAAATTAAACTGAAAGACCAGATCAGGATTAATTTTAGCCAGTTATAGTGTGATAAAAAAAAATCTGCAACTACAAATCTGCAAAATAGAATATTAGCTACAGTGAGAAACAGAAGGTCTCTCAGAGATGGTGGGAATACTGTTTGAGAGTAATCTCAATATCCAGCCATTAATAAATCCTTGGTGGTGTTGGGATGTGGTTAATGCTTGTGAATGCCAAGTCATTTTGCAATCGGCCCTGATTCTCTCATTGTCTATGGAGAGTCTCAATCATCCAGGTCATGGTTGTCCCAAAGATGCTTTTTGAAAAGGCAACTGTCAGCAACCTTCCCAGCATGGTCAACTTCCTATCCATTCTCCACAGCTATTCCCCTTTTCTTATTGCAGTGTGTTGCGTACCAAACAAACAAAATGCACTGAATACCAAATTTAATGAGTTTTGAAGCAGTCACATACTGAAGTGCCATTGTAATCTGATAGGATCAGGTGATGAGAAGTAGGGATGTTAGACTATAACTTTTTACTGGTTACTAAAAGATAAAGGGAAACATTATGAAAAGAAGCTTATCTATGTAAGGGGGTTGGAGTTTAAACCATCTGGAAGGATTTAATTATGTGTCCTCCAAGAGATTCCTGTCTATATTTTGTAAAACTCATGAGACAAAAAGAAAAAAATATCCTTAGTAATGCATATTTTGTAATATACAAATTCCTTCTGCATTACTAATATGGTGTATAGAAGAGGACACTGGATTTGACACATGCTACTTTTCAGCTGTAACAATTGTTTTAAAATAGTTCCATATCTACTATTCAGTAATTGATTCTCCTGTGAAACACTCATAATACACACTCTCAGTTTCAGATTAATAGGTTTATATGTTTTCAACTGCCTTTTAAGGGCTGAAAAAATGGCTTTTTAAAAACTATATCATAATCTTGAAGTAAAATAAAAGTATACAAGGTACTGAATAGTTTTTCAGGAAATACGTCTTAAATTTCTTAAATTTCATAGCCAGAATCTGTTACAAATAAAGATTCCTTGCTGAAATTTTCTACATAATACAACCTCAGAATAACTTTTATTTTCCTTTTCATGCTTCTTAGGAAATGTAGGCATTATTCTCAGTATCAGAAAATGGTCTAGTACAGCGTTATTGAGCAATGTGTATTAAATATTTGATGGCATGTATAAATATGAGGCATCATTTTCCAGTGGAGTTTCCATCCCCAAGGCTACACTTTAGAATGACATATTTTTATTTTTACTCTTGCATCACTTAACTACACCAGGAATAAGCATCAATGAGGAATCGGTGTACTAGGTTTTAAATAATGAATATTACTGAATGCAGTTAGTTTATATATTTAGAAACTATTCTTGTTTCTGTGAAATCAACATTGTGTAACGTTCCAGTATTAAATCAGTCCTGGGGAATCTGAGATTCCAATCCAAAATCAGTTATAGAAACTGACTAAGGTAGATTTGGGCCGCTCTGCTGCTTCCAATCTATTTTTAGGGGAAGGGTGTAGAGATGAAATTGGGGCACTACGTTCTTTCCTTGAGATCTCAATTAAGTGTTGTTTTGTGTGAGGAAATGTGGCAGCAGAGGGGAAGGAGGTGGCCAGTTTAGCCTGTGTTTGCAATCTTCAGTTGAGCAAAAGATACAGGGAAACAGTTGCTGAAGCAACATCAATTAAAAGGGTTAACCTACAGAATGTTGGGACACATGACTCCCATGGGAATGAAATTTGGGAAAGTTGTGGGTCTACACTTCCAGAAACCTGAGGGTTGGGTGGCGCAAGGGAAAATAGAGTTGTATCCCTACCTTCTTTCCTGCCTCCCTCTGAGGGCTGCTCACCGAATCAGCTGACAGGTAAGCAACAATTGGTTGCATTGGAACTGAAGACTGAAATTTGATCTCTTTAAAGATGAGGTAAAGCAAGGCTGAGAGAGCGACTTGGATGATTGTGAGGTGGAGACTGGGGAAGGGGGCATAGCAATCAACAGGTGAGATTCTTTCACTATATTCTTAGAAGAAAACATTAGTATTCGTGGCTTCTTCTTCTTTGGATTATATGAAAGGGCTGCTATCAGTTTTGTGATTCTGAAAGCATTTCTCCCCTCCTTTACTTTTTCTTCCCAAAATATGAGAGAATTCCAAGACTTCCCAAGTCTTTTTTCGTTCTGTGAGTTTAGTTACCATTTTTAATGATGGCTGCCTAGATTGCTGTTCTTCCTCCTGCCTTTGAGAGTTATTTCCACATAGCATGACAATTTGGAGTTCCATGAGAGATTTGGGACAAAAAATAAAAATAAACCAAATGCAGCCAGGGGCATTTGAAGCCATTTTTCTAAAATATAGCAGAAAAGACAAAAACTGACGGCAACAGCCGTTTGAGATCTTATAATAGTTCTCAAACATTTTTCTCTCAAGTCCTCTTTGCATTGTTAAAAAATAATAAATGATTGTCAGATAGGTTTGTTTTATGTAGATTATGTACCAATAGGTCACTGTGTAGGTCATTGTCAATATCAGAAATTTTAAAATATTTTTTTTACTTTATGGACTCCCTGAAGGGTTCTCTCTAAACCTAACCTCAAGGATCCCCAGACCATATTTTGAGATCAGCTGATCTAGGAAAACATTGGCTATGGGAGTTAATCTTGCAAAAAAACAAAAACACACAGTCATTACTTACACATGCCTGACCTGCCTTTTGCAAAGCCATCCTGTCCCTCCCTTTCTCCTTCCTCTGGGGAAGGTCAACTGAAGGTTTGTGTGGGCAAGGCAGATGTTCTGGCAGCAATTCCTCATCTCCTAATTGTGCTTTTTTTTTGTTATGGATAGGCAGCAGTTAGTGGCAATTAGCTCAAGTTTTGTTTATTGGCAATTTTCAGTCACTAGAGCTTTGCCTCTTGATGAGGGAGGGGCTGAATTTTTTATTTTTGAGGTAGCTTCCATGTCTTCATGTCCTATACAAGTTTTAAAACTCTTATTTCACTTCAGTTTGCTAACATGCTACACCAAGCCAAAATGTGATTTACCTAAAAAACACTAAACTGAGCAAATAGCTTTTAGTAACAAACTCCTTCAGCTTTTGGTAATTGACAATTGTGAATAACCTTCAAAAGGGCTAGTTAGTGTTAATTATCTGTTGCCCTGCAAAAGTGTAGTGCTCAACATTCAAGCTTTTGTCTATAATAATCTGGCAGCAACTGGTTTTCAAATAAATGTATTCGCCAAAAAGATTGATAACAAATATTGCAGGACTTGGAAAGAAAGAAAAAACAACTCTTGGAAAAGCAAAAATTGAAAGGAACAGTTCTGTCACCAAACAAAAACATGGCAGCTAATATTATTCTGCTAAATTTTAAAATTCAAGAGAGTGTTAATCCCAGTGAGATGGAATAGGTTGCTTTGAAGAAAATATTATGTGGACTCTGCAGTAATTATTATTATGGGTTTATATTTAGGAAGCAAGTAACGTAGCTTCTGCTACTCCATTTCTTTTTTAAAATTCATGTTTATATTGCAAGTGAAGGCTTGAATGGTTTAGCACATTAATTATACAGAAGGGTACATTTCCCTTTGGTCATATGTATTGGTGATTTCCCAGGCATATTTGTGGTTTTTGGGGGGTTACTTGAGCATTTTAGCCATTCCCAGCAGCCATTAGGATTTTTTGGTCCTGTATTTTAATCAAATCATACTGTTATATTACCTGTGCAGGCTCTTCCAAACTTGAGACAGTTACATTGATGGCTTTGGGAACAAGGTAAAAGATAAAGATCCCTTCCAGTTGAATTTAAATTCTGATGATTACATGGCTGTATCCATATCATTTGTTTAGCACCAATAAGGAAGCATTTTGTTTTTGCCTTTTTCCAGATGTGTTTATTCCTTCCCTGTCTAGGTTGAACTTTCCTAGTGGTCCCCTATCTGCATAGTTACTAGTTTCAACACTGCTTAACTTTTTCAAGATCAGCCATTATATCTAGGTACTAGTGGTAGCTTTAATAATTGAAAACATTTGTACATTTTTTTCATTTAAACAATAAAGTGCATACAGACCCAGCCATAAGGGAAGAAAAGAGAATAGATGTAGAAATGGTTTATGGTAGGAGGTTCTATAGCAGAATTAATCATTTAGGATGAAACTTATGCCAGTCTGAAACAGGAACTCTTTTGCCATAAATAGTTTTTATGTGAGATTTGTGTGCCAAATATGTCTCAGAGCTTTACTGCTAGCTATTAAAGGGTGGGAAATGAGGAAAAAGGGGGAAGAGAAGGATACAATTCTTGCAATGTACATTTCTACAATCATTTCCCATTTCCTAGCCATTTACAATGGGTGGTAAATTTGAGGGGTTTAGTTTCCATTTTCTGCCTTCTTGTTCCATTTCATTATTTGTCCCTTGTCTATGTCACATCCTATCCTAATGTCCCAATTTTTACCATACTATTACCTGAGTCATCCCAGTTGCCTACAAACATTTGAAACAGTTTACCCCAAGCTCTCTGAGTCATCTATTTATTACAGTTTGGAGAGCTATAAAAAACCCATGCCTCTTACGAAAGATGTTTTGGGGGTGAGTATACTCATGCTACGTGGATGGTGATGTTTAAGACTAATTGGTGATCAGTAAATTAATAAAAGTTTTTACAATTTTTTGATATTAATACTGTAGTTCATTCAGAGTCTGCAGAAATGGAGAAGCTGTAACAATATACCACTCCTAAGGAAACTACAACTGAAAGATGTCCATAAGGAAAATCATTGGATTTTCATGAAATATGAATTGGTTATATTAAATTGAGTTGGATGGATAGTATTTGCCCTGTCCTCCCAAAAGTGGTTTATCTAATAATCAAAGCAGCCTGAGTGCAAAGCAGAATGAAATTGGTCTGCAGAATCCATCTTCCGTAAAAACACCTGGAGTAGCACAGTCAGCATTCTTTTTAGCACTGCAGATAAGAATGAAATATAAATTTGTTGATAAACTTGTACAATCACTGAAATTCAAAGATCCTTTCCTATGATCCTATACACACCTCATTTTAAACATTGAGAAGTATTTTATCATAAAATGATAACATCTGCAAAATTTAGCTGTTCTATTGTAGATATAAAAAGCAGTAAAAAAAAAGATTTCTGACAACACAATACCTGTGACTTCAAGATGGAATAATTGTAACTCATTCCTTAAAGTCAAGCCAGATGTACACTGGATATTTTCACAGCTTGAGTTATACTAATGACTGCTATGAATTTTGGCATCCAGAAGTTAAATGACCCCTCCAGCAGACGCACACATACAGGGTAAAAATCTTTATTTGCCTTTTGTCCTGGATTATCTAGACAAATTTTGTATTTTTCTTTAGTTCTCCATCAATCACCTTTTCCTTTGCCCACCTTACTGTAATTTTGCTTGGATTATTTTGTTTTATAAAATATAGGGTAGTAATATTTTGAAAAATGAAATTTTGAGGAAAATATTTCTATTTGGTTACTAATTATGCATTGCTCATCTCAATTAACAGATGAAGATCTTGTTTTTGAATCTGAATAACTTTGGAAGAAGTCAAAGTTGTAACAAATACAAGTTTCTGAAAGCCAATTATCTAGATAATTGGCTTTCTAGACAAGCGTATATAGATGAGGTTTGCATATCAAACTACATCACATTTTGGTTTAACTAAAGTTTGTTAAATAAATCACAGTGACTGGGTTCTGGCAAATACCCTAAAGCAAACAAATTGCATCAGGGCTAAACATGTACAAACCTAGTCAAGATGTTTTTCTAATTTCTCTTATTTTTGCCCCATTTTCTAAAGTTAAATTATATTTCAGTGAAATACTTCTTGATCTATCCCACATTTTACTCTTAGTTTTTTTCATGAATTCTATCACTTAGTGGGTGGTCAAAAAATATAAACATGACCTAAACAACTTCATTTGTCAAACAGAAACACAACACCAACTTTCTATAGTTTCCTTTTTCTATTTACAGAATGATTACAATTGCTTTTCTCTTTAAAACTAAACTTTTGAGCATGTCCCAGCTGCCCATATTTAGCAAAGAGAAATGCACACAAATTCTGCAAGCATATTTAAACCCCTTATTTTAATACTTTCTAATTATTAAAAGTATTTATTTTCTTTTTTAAATGCAAGCTAGGAAGTTACCATAGCTTGTGTTTATTGGATTAGAGCCAACTACCAGACGTGGAATGTAGGAGATGCCTGGATTTATAGATGCTCTGAGACTCTTAAATGCTGTATTTTTTTCTAGTTCATCTTTGACCTAATTCAAATATTATGTATGTTTAATCATTTCAGTGTGTCCAAATGTAGAAGTACTTTTACATGAATCCAAATGTGTATTTGCAGGTGCCAATTTCATTTAATAATGTTATGCATGTAGGATTTCCTGACCTTTCATTACAGACTACTTTTTGGTGTCAGACTTATGTTCCAGGACTTCTAGCTTTTTTGGGGGGGGGAGGGGGAGACGGATGGCAGTACGACATATGTTTCCATTTCTGAAAGAGAACAATCTTGTATTGTCAGCTTACTAGCATCCTTTTATAAAAACTGGTGGTTTTCTGCAGCTTAATATTTAATGTAGTAAATGTTTGCAAACAATAGTTCAAAATTGCAGGATCCAATTTTGGGAAGAGCTGTGATGACCCAGTGGTTAGAATGCAGTATTGCAGGCTAATTCTTCTGACTGCCAGCAGTTCGATTTTTTTTTCAAAAAAGAGTTTTATTGGATTTTACAATTTTATAACAAGGGAAGGGTAAATAGGGTTTACAAAGA
>JAPKID020000529.1:0-17721 GCA_026931265.2 Tropidonophis doriae | reverse complement strand
AGACCGGATTCGCGCATGGTTTGGGATTCGCGGGGGAGGCGAAACCGTGGCGTGGGGAAGGGGAGGGGAGGTCCCCCCTGTGGAGCAGGTGGCGCAGGATCGATCGGATCCCCTGGCTCCGCGGGTCGCCGTCTGAACGGAACCAGGGGGAAAACGGGGAGCGGCGCGAATCGGCTTGTCCGGCCGCGAAACCGGCGCGAAACCCCCGTGCGGGACCACCTCCGAAGGATTCCCCCTCGGCCGAACCGAGGCTGAAGATGCGCATGGTTCCGCCGGGAGGGGGGGGATTTCGCGGCCGCGGGGTTTCGCGAACCTCCATTCGCCGGGCTGAAGTTTCGCTGCGAAACCTGGAGCCCCGCTCTCTTCCCCCGCTCGCATCCGCCCCCCACCTCGCGTCTTTCTCAGCCCGCCTCCCTCACCCACCCCCGCTTCCTCCGCCCTAATGAAACGCATGTGCCTCGCGAACGGGAGCTGGTTTCGCGCGTCCCGCGCCGGGTTCGCGCCCGGGTAGCGCGATTCCCTGCAACCCCGGGCCCGCTTAGGGGTGCCAGGGCTGCTCCCAACGCCCTGCTCTTTCCCCGGCGGTGGGAGTAATGGGCTTCTTGTAGCGATGGGATGGGTAGGGGGGGTGTCATTAAAATAATCTGGAAAGGAACCCTTCTCCTGACTCCCCCTTCCCCAAAGATAACCCTGCCCGTATTTTCTTGGGGGGGAAAAACACCCCCCAAAACTGGAGGAGATTGCTATCCTTCCCCAGTTTCCCTGGCTATAAATAGCCCGCTTAGTCTTGAAACAAAAGTTTTCCCCACCGCAGGCCAGATGCTGGCGGTTTTCCTTGCAGTGTGACATAATTATAAGGTCCAGAGGCAAAAAGCTATAGAAGTACTAGAATAATAATAATAATCCAAAAAGCAGCTTTTATTTCGAGCAAATTTCTTTTGGGGAAGGATTGGCTCTAGACGGGATTTCTGGAGCGGCATCAATTGGCGGTGGGCAGATTAATCTCTCGCCCGACCCCCTTTTCCCCTATCCCTTTTCTGCAATGGGCCTGGCACTGGGGGTCCTAACGGGGCCTAACCCAACCCCAAAAAGCTTGAGATGCTTTTGTGTTTTTATATTGATTTGGGTATGGATTAGCTTGTCAAACTGTGCAAGAGAGCAGGTATAAATACAAACTGTGGCCTAGAGGTGGATCTCTCACCTGACAATCAGGAGGTTGTGAGTTCAATCCTCAGTAGAGGCAGATGTCAGATCTCCTGCTTGGGCGGGGGGCTGGACTAGATGGCCTGCAAGGTCCCTTCCAATTCTTGTTCATCTGTTAGTAAATACAAATAGATGGGGACAGTAGGATAGGGGTGTTAGGCACACTGATGCGCTTATGCGTGCCCCCTTTTCAGATCCCTTACTCCTTTACGGACCGCCTAGGAATTCTAGATGCTCCTGTCCTGATCCCTTGCACAGAGGCACCTCTTGGAGGTGAACCCAGGGAGCACCTGCTGCTTTCAGGTACAAAGTTAAGCGCCTGGTGTGTGTAGGTGTGGCAGTGGGAGTGTTCCATATCCATCATGGAAGACCTATCAACCACTTGGGTAGCTTTCTTAGCAATGGTAAGAAAGGAGAATGTTTGATGTCCCAGCTGGAATTCCCTCCTCCAGGGATGGGTAACCTTTCTGTCCTTGTGTGCCACAAAGAAGAGGGAGTCAAGCTCTTCTCCAAAGCACGTGAGGGTAGAACAAGAAGCAAAGGGTGGAAACTAATCAAGGAGAGAAGCAACTTAGAACTGAGTTGGAACAATTAATCAGTGGAACAGCTTGCCTCCAGAAGTTGTGACTGGAAGATTTTAAGAAGATGTCGGATATCCATTGGATAAGTGGTGTAGAGTTTCCTGCCTAAGCAGGGGGTTGGACTAGAAGACCTCCAAGGTCCAACTGTTATTCTATTCTATTCTATTCTATTCTATTCTATTCTATTCTATTCTATTCATTCTATTCTATTCTATTCAATCTATTCCATTCTACACCATTCTATTCTATTCTATTCTATTCTATTTTATGGGCTTCTATGATGCTCTGTGAACCAGGATTCAAGATCTGTTCTCTCCCTTATTGGAAAATTTCTGTGCCCCTGAGCAAAGTTGTCATTGGTGTGTGTGTGTGTGTTTGTGTATCCATGGAAGATCATTTTTTCAGCTCTTGGGCTGATATATTTCATTTTGTTCTAAGATCACCCAAGCATGTAGCAGCAAAAATCTGTTTCATTGTGATTCGTACATGGAACCGAACTGCAACACGAATCTCACGCTATCTTTATCTATTCCCTAACCCAGCAAGGCTTCCAGAAAAAAGCCTTTTAAAGTGATGTGAGCAGCAATTGCATCCAATGGGGTGTGAATTCTCCATTCAGATTTGTTTTTGAGGTAGGGATATAGGAATGGCTTTTATAACCAGCCATTTAAATGTTAGCAATTTTGAAACTCAGTTCTGGTTAGTTTACTCCTGCAATTAACCACACGGCTATATATCTTCTTGCACATAGGATAGCAACTTGCAGCTCTGGAGCCGCATGTGGCTCTTTCACTCCTCTGCTGTGGCTCTGCTGTGGCTCCCTGTTGTTGGTCGGCTCCACAATTGATAGGGCTTTTGGTTAGGACAGGTAGAGGAAAAAGGATGCCGTGCTAGGAGGGGTTGGTTTAAATAGTTTTAAATTTTGGGGGTTTTAGCACGGGTATAATGTTTAATATTTAATATATTTTTAAGTTATTTATTTACTGTTCCATTCTGTATTTGTTTTTATATTGCCTGTGCACCGCTCCGAGTCCCTTCGGGGAGAGGGCGCGGTTAATAAATTTAATGATGATGATGATGATGATGAGACTCTATGGTGGAAAAACCGGACTTCCAGTCGGTTCCAGAATTGAATCGGGGGCTTCTGTTTAGGACCTTTATGGGTCTTTGAGTGTTTAAGGTTGCCGACCCCTGTACTTGCATAATCAGAGAAAAGGCTCTGATAAATCTTGAAGATTGACCATAGATGCCCCAAGTATGGGGCAGGCTAAACATGCATCTGTAAGGGACACGGTGGCTCAGTGGCTAAGATGCTGAGCTTGTTGATCAGAAATGTGGGCAGTTTGGTGGTTCGAGTCCCTAGCACTGTGTAATGAAATGAGCTCCCATTACTTGTCCCAGCTTGTGCCAACCTAGCAATTTGAAAACATGTAAAAATGCAAATAGAAAAATAAGGACCACCTTTGGTGGGAAGAGAACAGTGTTTCATGCGCCTTTGGCATTTAATCATGCCAGTCACATGACCACAGAGACGTCCGGACAGCGCTGGCTCTTCAGCTTAGAAACGGAGATGAGCACATAATTGGAGTCTGGAACGATTAGCACATAATTGGACACAGGACTTAAAGTGTGCTCTGACCCAGTGGCGGGATTCAAATAATTTAACAACAGGTTCTCTGCTCTAATGATTTTTTCCAACAACCAGTTTGTCAAACTGCTCAGAAAGTTAACAACCGGTTCTCCCGAAGTGGGTGCGAACTGGCTGAATCCCACCACTGCTCTGACCAAAGCAGATGTGTCTTCACTTTACCAGCAATTTTTTGTGGCATATAAATGTCAATTACTGAATTAATTATGGGTAACATGGACGTGTCCAGCCTAAGGAAGGTGCCAGTCCTGTTTTCTCATTGCCAGGTTCATTCACATATAAGTCCTTCATATCCAGGGAGAGCTTTCTTTCTTTCTTTCTTTCTTTCTTTCTTTCTTTCTTTCTTTCTTTCTTTCTTTCTTTCTTTCTTTCTTTCTTTCTTTTTTTCTTTCTTTCTTTCTTTCTTTCTCTTTCTTTCTCTCTCTCTCTCTCTCTCTCTCTCTCTCTTTCTTTCTTTTCTTCCTTTCTTTCCCGTTGGGTTACCGGCAGCGGTGGGCCAGACTTACTTCCAGGTACGCCGGTGGAACCGGTTCTCTAAATTTCACCATCCGGCTCTCGCGAGTAGGTGCGAACCTGCAGAAACCCACTCCTGTTATAAACTCAGTTTAAATTCATTATACTTTCCCTTCCACACTTGTGTTGCAGCACTTATACCCTTGAAGCCAAATGCTAGATATGTGATTCCGTAATTCCAGTCTCTGGCCTGAAACCCAGGTTCCTGGCGTCCTTTTCCAGCCCCTTCAGCCACATCCCTAATTTTTGTCTTGGGCAGAAATAACTTTTCATAAGCCAATCGGTCTGGTCAATTAATCTTTCATTTCCTCATAATACTGAATCACCAACTCTCTTGGTTCAACTCTCTGTGTTTTTATAGAGTACCATTGAATCCTTTCTTGTTGGGACCCCTGGCTCTATCTAGTAAAAGTGTCAGCCTCTATCTTGCATGCTTGCTAACGGCTGCCATAGTAACAGGGAGGGTGGGGACTCATGGTATTTGGGAGGAAAAATGTGCTGGTGGAAACATCTTGGAAAAGGGAGTTTTGTTCTCACCATCTTCTGCGTATGCTGATGGCTCGTGCTTGGGTTTAGTCAAGATCAACTATCTCTGTATACTAGTTGAATGAGGCTACCTGAAGATGCGCCCCACATGATACTTTTGGGAGTTGGAGATTGGTCATTGGGTCGGAGTAACTGGGGGGAGGGTTTTGGGTAAACGTTTGATATGTACAAGTTTGCGCTTTTGTGCTTCAGATCTTGCTTCACTTTCAAAGTTTTCATTTCATATCCAGTAAAAGTACCTTTTCTCTAATTAAATGGAGATGGGGGGTGGGGGTTTCTTGGATGTTGAATGAGTTAAAGTCATATCCATGTAAAAGTCATATCCATGACTTTTCATGTCTAGATAAGAATATTGCATACTAAAATGAAGCAACTAGGATAGTGCCTTCTCAGTGGTGGGAACAAATTTTTTTTACTACTGGTTATGGCTTGGTGGGTGTGGCTTGAAGGGTATGGTGGAGGAGGGTTACTGCAAAATCCCTATTTCCTCCCAATCAGCTGGGACTTGGAAGGCAGAGAATAGATGAGGGCAGGACCAGTCAGGGGTGGTATTTGCCAGTTCTCCAAACTATTCAAAGTTTCTGCTATTGGTCCTCCAGAACTGGTCAGAACCTGCTGAATACCACCTCTGTACCTTCTGTATACTTGAAGCAAAGACCCTTTTTGCATTCATTCCAGTTTAATTTTGGCAAAAAAACCCAACCCCAGCACATATTGCATTGCTCTTGAAATTAAACAGTTATTGACAATTGAACTAAAAAAAAAATCTGCCTTGAGAAATAATATCTCAATGTCATTCCTACATCTGTAATGCCCCCGTGTTCCTTCCCTCTCCCCCTCTCCCCCAAGCACTGAGAACATCTGTTTTTGTTGTTCCAGTGATACAAAATATCTCCTGCATCTCTTGCTTCTGGTTGGTACTGTCATCTACCTCATTTGTTCCTTTTGTCAGTTGTTCTGATGCAGACCGGTTTCCACTATCCATTTCTTTGGTTGGGCCTATTATCTTTGCAATGACACATCCTTCTCATTTCTCAACTGAAGCCCTTTGTTGCTTCAGTCTTTTTATTTCTTCTTCAAAACCTGCTATGAGCTTGTATTTGCTTCAAAGATACCCAAGGTTGTTTTCAGCCAGACAAAGCACACTAACAGTACAGGTCACAATTTCATACTTCTGTTCATCCTCATTTCTGCATCTTAAGGCACCCCCAGTAAAAAGGCTTTTATTTCTTCTTCCCTATTCCTTTTTCAGACTGTCACAGTTCCTGAGTATTTGACTCTTGACTTAGAGGAAAAATATGTTAGGATCCTTAAAGCTCCCTTTCTAAATTCTTCACAAAAACACTGTAAGAGCTCCTTTCTGCTCAGTCAGGTAAAGGTAAAGGTTCCCCTTGCACATATGTGCTAGTCGTTCCTAACTCTAGGGGATGGTGCTCATCTCCATTTCAAAGCCGAAGAGCCAGCATTGTCAGAAGATGTCTATGTGGTCATGTGGCCGGTATGACTAAATGCTGAAGGAGCACGGAACACTGTTACCTTCCCACCAAAGTGGTTTCTATTTTTCTACTTGCATTTTTTATGTGCTTCTGAACTGCTAGATTGGCAGAGCTAGTACAAGTAACAGGAGCTCACTCCATTATGCTGCGCTAGGGATTTGAACCACCAAACTGCCGACCTTTCTGATCGACAAGTTCAGGGTCTTAGCCACTGAGTCACTGCGTCCCTCTAAATAAGGACCAGCACTCAGTCAGAGAACACTCTAAATAAGGATTGAAATTGATGAAGCAGTGTATACACTGAGTAAGCCCCTTCCAATGTCTAGGCTGGGAAAAGAATGGGCATGGATCCATTAAAAGAACAGGAGAAAAAGATTTAGGATTGAATGCTTTAGGCAAGCTCCTCTTAAGTCTGCCTGTATAGTTATTGAGATACTAAGGACAGCTAGTGATAAAACAATCACAAAAAAGCTCAAGAAAAAATATTAATTGAAGCACTTCAAACTGAGAACCCATTACTATGAATCGGAAGATGTTATTCCTAGTAGTATCAAAATAAAGCATATGTTCCTCCAAATTACATGGACATCATTTGGCACTGGCATGGTAAGCAAGACTTCCTCCAGAATACACAAACCAGATAAGCTTATACTTATTACATGTCATCAAGTCAGTGTTGCTCTTAGTGACAGCATAGATAGGAAGATCTGTTCCCAACCTTGTCGTTCAGGTCTTTGAATGGTGCTCTCATCGCCACTGTCACTGAGTCCATTCACCTTGCTCCTGGTTATCCTCTTCTTCTCTTTCTGTCCACTTTCCTAGCATTACAGGCCTTTCCAGAGAACTTGTATAATATGTCTGAAATAGGATAATTTGGTCCTGTCCTTGTGCCTCAAGTGAGTTAGTTTGTTTTCTTTGCTGCCCATTATATCAGACATTAATACAATTGAGTTTGTTTTCTTGGCTGCTCATGGTATCAAACATTAATACAACAAGTGAGTCCAGAGGCATTTAATGAGAAGAGTACTCCACTCCTCTCTCACAATAGAATACCTTATGCCACCAGGCTTGAAATGTTGGGCTTGGAAAATCTAGAACCTACGGTCTGACCTAAGCATAGTACACAAAATTTTCTGCTACAATGTCCTACCTGCAATGACTACTTCAGCTTCAACCACAATAATACATGGGCAAACAATAAATACAAACTTAAGGTAAACCACTCCATACTTGATTGCAGAAAATGACTTCAGCAACAGAGTGGTCAATGCCTGGAATGCACTACCTGACTTTGTTGTTACATCCTCAAACCCCCACAGCTTCAATCTGAAACTGTCTACTGTGGACCTCATCCCATTCCTAAGAGATCTGTAAGGGGGCATGCATAAGCACACTAATGTGCTTACTGTCCCTGTCCTATTGTCCCCATTTATTTGTAACCATTTCCTGTGTTCATGTCCATGTTTATACTTATACCAGTTATCTTGTACATGTTTGACAAATTAAATAAATAAATTAAATAAATAAAGTATTTTAGGAGTCTTTTTCAAAAGTAATGTATAAATATATCTATAGTCTTCCAAGTCTGCTTCTTCGATCTCCAACTTTCAAGTGTCAGGGAAAAGTCATAGTGTTTCTAATACTGACGCATCAAGGTATTTGAATGTCTTTTCTGAGGGTTTAATTGATATTTTATCACCACACCCAACTTGCCACAACCAACTCATCACAGGATAACACGTCATGGTCAGCTCGCTATGGGACAAATCGCTGTGGGACAAGAGTTACACTAATATCAAAGAAATGATAGAATAGAATAATTAAGGAATGGAGGAAAAAGGAGAAACAAAAGAAAATGTTATTTATTTTAAATAATTAAATTTAATGGTTTGATTGTCCTGTGGTGAGTTGTCCCACAGTGAGTTGACCATGGACAGTTGGCCATTATGAGGTGGCCACAGAGCGTTGGCTGTGGTGAGTTCTCCCATTCCATTTCTTTGACTGCTGGTTCATTTACTATTGGTAGTTAGTGCTACCCACTGCTTCCATAACTTTACTGTCAATTCTAAGCTGGTTTCTTTATTGTTGTTATTAGTTTGGTCTCTTCAAATTTAATCTTAGTTCCATTTTTCACCCATTGTCATTACTAGAGCTTGTAGATCATTTGCATT
The DNA here is from genome assembly GCA_026931265.2 of Tropidonophis doriae. NCBI lineage: Eukaryota > Metazoa > Chordata > Lepidosauria > Squamata > Natricidae > Tropidonophis > Tropidonophis doriae. The sequence continues at coordinate 9,563 of JAPKID020000529.1, read as the reverse complement.
TTCAGCTATCAGAGTAGCATCATTAGCAGAACACAGGCTACTGAAGTTTCTTCTTCTAATTTTAAAACCGCCTTCCTTTTTCCAATTCAATGTCTGAGAATATATATTCTGCGTATAGGTTAAATAAATAATGAGAGAATGATTTATTATTGTCCCACTCCTTTGAAGCTAATTTGTTTTGCCATGATAGGCAGATTTTGACTTCCTGACCTATTTGCATAAGGATAATCAGATATTCTAGGAACAGATCTATATAAAAAACAATATTTCTCAGACAACCAGTCCCAAACTATAAATAAATAGCAATTATCTGAATATGGTTCTATCAGTAGCTAATTGGTAGTCAAGTGAGCTTTCAGCCCAGATATTATAAATAAGAATCCCTACTGAACTATCCAGTAGCTGCAACCTGGATAAGTTATATCTTACCAACTCATTCTAATTGCCCTACTCACAAAAATCATACTATTTATAGTCCTGGTTTGAGGTTAGTATAGATCGCTGTGGCAAGCTATCCTTGATTGGAGAAGACATTGTCAGTTCCAGATAATCTTGATACTTATTAGGGGCACTTTGATTTTAAGTGAAAGTGAATCCACAAGAAATACCAACTACATACCAATTTCTGTAAAAATATGCAATCCCACCTAGAACCAATACAGTATCCAACTATTAGACTCACTATCATCCTTCCATAGAATTTTGTTCCTATTAGGGCTCAACTTGAGCTTATTCATCTCATCATATCCCAGCATATTTCTTCTTCAACGTTCGTAATTTTGCCTCTAAGTCAGTCTCACAAGTTGACAATAACGAATTATACTTCAGATTCTTGGCAGCACTCAGGAGTTTAGAGAAATGAATACACCAAGGATCCACCATTTCACTACTTTGCTATATCCTAATTAGCTATAACGAAGATTATACAAAGGTTTATACATATGGATTATACAGGTGGTTTGAAAGCTATATCTGTGAAGTCTTTATCTTCCTTTTCAACTTTTGCTTGATATCATCATCAATTGGCAAATGTGTATATCAGAAACAAGTACATGGATATGTAGTTCTCCGCAGCTGACATATTTTCAAGATAGTATATTAAACTACATATTTAATTATGGACATTGTGTTTTACTTATGATACAGTTATTCAATTATTAGTGAATATTTTTGGTACATTTGATGGCAGCTAGGTATCTTCTTCTTCATCATTCTGGCCAATGGTGGAATTCAAATAATTTAACAACTAATTCTCTGCCCTAATGATTTTTTCCAACAACCAGATCACCAAACTGCTCAGAAAGTTAACAAATGGTTCTCCCGAAGTGGTGCAAACTGGCTGAATCCCACCACTGATTCTGGCTAAGAAATATATGTTAATATGTAGAAAGTGGTATATCACACTTCTGTTTTGTTGCACCTTTTTAGGGCCTAGAAATGCTATTCCGTCTCAAAAAGAAAGCCCTTGTTCTGATAAACTTGTCTGCTCTGATCTAGGCCTCCCAAGATCATGAAGCAGACTCCTCATCCTGATAAAACCTCTTTTATTTAGGTTAAAGGGAATTCCTCTCCAACAAAGTCCCGGCAAACAGTCTTTCATGAGTTTTCAGACCTTTATCATGCTTGGAGAGTTACTAGGCCGATATCTTCCAAACGCCACACTGTAGCAGCAATTACTTGGCAAGAAGTCAGGAACAAATTTTCACCCTAATGAACTGAACTAACTCTCTCCTACAAATTCCCCATCCCTTTTGCTCCTCTTTATTTCCTATGGGAGGGGCCATTCACCATCCACCGTCCACCATCCACTCCCAAGTTAGCCCTTGTTCCTTAGCTATTGCCTTCTCCTGGCAGTTCTGTGTAGGCACATATCCCAAACAGGCTCTGTTATCCTGCCTTACTGATATCCAACTCCGAAGACAGCTGATAACTGTCAGAAGCCCTGGCTCCATCTCTTTCTCCAATGGAAGAGAGCTTTCATTAAAGCCTTCCTCAGACTCCACGACTGGCCCATGTTCCTCCCCAACCTTCCCACTGTTTGAGTCTGCAGGCCACAACAGTCACAATTTGTCCTGGGACAATTCTACATACTGTTTGTGTATAATGAATTTCATAATTCATCTGGAGTCTACAGTGGCCAATACACACATCTCCTGTGCAAAAGACTCATTTGTGTTCTAAGGATACTGGTTTCTTCCTGGCTCTTAAGCAGTGACATCATAGCTGCCAAAGGTACACAACATTTATTGCTTGCTACCAAGGATTTGATCAAAACTCTTTATCCCATTATCATTCCCCCGAGCCTAGGTTTTACGAGATCAGCAAAGCCCCTTAAACAGCAAAGGCACCTGACTCAGCTGAGTACTTGGAAAATCAGGTCGATAAGAATATGAGGATTATTTTTAAGTGAGATGATATGATAGGAGAGGAGAGTCTGCTGAAAACCTTTTCCTGTATTTCAGAGATAACCATCATATATTGACCCACAGGCATTGATTGTGGGGGATGAGAAAAAAAGAGCACTTACAAGAAATAAAGACAATTTAACAGCAAGGGCCATGTCATTCCTTGTTGGAAGGGGAGGTGGGGATAAATTCTCAGGAACCCACTCTTCTCAGAAATCAGATGTTGAAAAATCGCACATTCTTGATTATTGCTAGCATCCTGAAAGCATTTGGATGCGCAATCAATTTCCCTGAATATTCTGACCAATTTTGAAGCCCGTCAGGGAAAATTTGGAGGGTGGAGACCATTAATATATAGTGTTCCAGCCAAGCAGATGTTGATTTATTAAAATCCAGCTATAACGTTGCCCAAGAACTTCAGTGAAACAAAGAGAACAGGAAACAATCAATGACTGCTAATGGAAATTGCACTAGTCGTGTGTGTGTGTATTCTTGTAAATTTTCACAGGTATAGGTATGTTGTATTCGGGTCTTTTCCCATGTAAGATTGAGATTGTCTTGGCAACGTTTTGGTGAGGTATCACTCACCATCTTCAGGCTGGCGTTTATGGCTTCGGAGCTGCCATCTTTCTATAAATCTTGGTGAGGTGTGTGTGAAATGCTAGCTTTGCTGCTGTGAGTTGATTGGTTGTGTAGTTGTATCATGATTGGTAGATTGGTGCTGATTGGTGCTAGCTGTATGTTCGTTGTTCTTTTGTGTTGTAACGGCCTGGGTGGTGGGTGGGGCTTATTTGTTGGCTAGTGCTGGTTTCCAGATGTCTGGTAGGTGGGATGTATCATCATGTTTGTTCATGTTGTGGGGGTGTTTCTCTATTTCGATGGCTTCTCTAATTATTCTCTTGTTGAGCTGTTCAGTTTTGGAGATTTTGAAGGAACCAAATTAATATATATATAATGGCGCTGTCTCTCTGTCTCTGTCTCAGTCTCTCTCCCTCTCTCTCTCTCTCTCTCTCTCTGTGTGTTTATGTTCTAGCATAACTCTGGAACGCCTCAAGCAATTTCAACCAAACTTGGTACACAGATGACTTACTCTCTGGAGACAAATGCTGTGGGGATAAGACACCCCTAACACCCCTGGGGGTGTATTCTGTTAAGATACAGCCTGTTATGTCTTAAAATGCCTTTTACCATGCTGCCATAAAATAGCTTCTACTGTACAGCACAGCAGAGTTGCCATGGTAACAGCTACATAGTATTCACAAGGGGGTTCCCTCTGGTAAGGGAGAAATTACATTTGGTCTGGGATTATTTTTCAGGACAAATGTATGGATTAGGATAAATAAATACCCTGGCAAATAACTCTACTTAGGTATGTATTTCTAGTCAACTAGAAATACAGTGGTTGACTAGTTTTGTTTCTTTTTTATTTGTTTTACATGGATACCAACCCAGTTCCATAGTTCTGGGAAATGTACAGGATACCTTACATATAGAAGACCACTGGACAACTGAGGAAGAAAGCATCTTAGATCATGTCAGGTCTGATAGACAAATTGGTCTCGCTATCTTCTATTGGACATCATGTCTTAGCAAGCATTTAAAGCCTAGAAACCCATTGCAGTTGTCTTTATTTTATCGGCTAGTAGATTTATAAAATAAAGACAACTGCAATGGGTTCCTAGGCTTTAAATGCCTGCTAAAACATGATGTCCAATAGAAGCTAGCAAGACCAATTTGTCTATCTGGCCTGACATGATCTAAAATGCTTTCTTTCTCAGATGTCCAGTGGTCTTTTATACATACGGTATCCTGTAAAATTCCCAGAACTGTGGAACTGGGTTGGTATCAAATAAAAAAGAAACAAAACTAGTCAACTAGTTGACTAGAAATACATACCTAAGTAGGGTTAGAACTGAATTAGGGGTAAGTAAATGCAAGATGAAAAATAGACTTTCTATAGCTTGAAATGTTATTTTTCTATTATCGCATTTTAAACAGGATTGCCTTCCAAGGTATCAGATTTTTCAGTTCTAAACTAGGTATGCAAATGAAATGTTCTAAGATATCAGTATCTATTATCTTTTCTTTTTGGTATTCAGAGTTGGCAAAGAGAGGTAGAGTCGGAAACAGTTCTATCGGACTGTAATTTTCTGGAATTAATAATGTGGAAGTACTTTTAGGCAATTTGAGCTCATAAAACTTTTCAGGAATTAGTTATAGCAATAAAATGCAGTGTACAATATAAAAGATATTGTGCTTTTACATGCATCATATTCCCATTCTGCAATTTCATAATCAGCACCCTTCTGTCCCTCCCCCCCCAATTGTTTTTAATTTAAAAACAGTGATACATCCAATTACAAATTTAAGAGTGCTTTGCTGGTTACACTACACTTTTGAAAATGTTTACATTTTGAGGAAAAATGAAAAACCGGACTGCTTCCAAAAAAGCTCTCTACTCTCTGCTTTTATCTAATTACATTTTATGGTATGCATTTTTTTCTTGTTTGGGAAAAGTGCTTGCTGCCAATATGAAAGCATTCTTATTTCTTTGAAGCAGAGCTGCCTGTGTCCAGACACAAGCATTATTACTTATGATTATCAGTAATATGTATTCTCCCCCCCTCCCCCCCACACGCACACACACTTCTTTATAGTGTTACTAAGCAGCCTTTCTGGGACCATTGAAGAAATTAACTAATTAGTCTGCTGGTCAGCAAGTAACAGTTGAGTCATTATGTAAATTAAATATCAATTACCTTTTACGTGCAAAATCCCCATTAGATTGTAAAAGCAGAAAGCAAAATACCTGCCTTTAATAGCACCAGTAGAGAAATATATGGTGAGAGTTTTATACTATTGCCATAATCTTTCCTTATTATTGCTGTAGCACTTGATCATCCTGTCAGGCCTGGAAGCCATCTTTTGTGTTGGGCCTTCAGGCCTGCCACATTTCTTGCTGTGGGAAACTGGGAGGGGGAATTATATGGAATGGACTAAATACAGTCAAAATAACATTCCTTTCTCAGAGAGTCAAGGTCATCCTGGCCTGCACCTGGAGTGGCGGGACTGGGAGGCATCTCCAGTTGGGATGGTGCTTGATTGGATCATGTGATGGACATGTGGGTGCTGGGCAGGGACTTGAACTTTTGTTTGGGTGTAGGGAACCTGGAAACTTTCATATTCAGGTTTTCACAGATGTGCAAATATGACATCTCTAATAAAATGGAACTTTGAGGAATCTCAAGCCTCGGAGCCTTCCTTAGTTAGGGCTGTTATTTGGAACCCTGGCACATACATCTACATGCAGGCAGTTTCTGATGAGCTTCTATGAAAAATTTAGAACAATTCTTATTTAAATGCAATAATTATCTTGGAGTTTCTTCAGTTAACCTCAATAAAAGGCAAATTGTATTCATAATCATAATACTTCCAGTACCAATCCAAAAATCCCAATAAGAAATTAAATCTTTCTCTGTATCTGGACAAGGAGTTTCTCTGCCAGAAATCATTTTGGTGCATGTCTGTCTGCCTATCTGCCTATCTGCCTATCTGCCTATCTGCCTGTCTTTCTTGACTTCAAGACAGTTTGTCTAGTTTTGCCCTGGACAAGTCCCTACAGTTTTCTTAGCAAGGTTTTTCAGAAAACCTGGTTTGCTCTTGCCTGCTTCTTACAACTAAAAGAGAGGGATTGACCTAGCTAGCTTTGTGCCTATGATAGTACTAGAATTCCTGGTCTTCCAGCTTCTAACCTAGTGAATAGAGTAGAATAACAGGGTTGGAAGGGACCTTGTAGATCATCTAGTCTAACCCCCTGCTCAAACAGAAGACCCTATACCATTTCTGATAGATGACTGTCCAGTCTCTTCTTGAAAGCTTCTAATGATGAAGCACCCACAGCTTCTGAAGACACACTGTTCCACTGGTTGATTGTTCTCACAGTAGAAAATGTATCCTTATTTCTAGGTTGAATCTCTCCTTGATCAATTTCCATCCATTATTCCTTGTCTGCCTTAACCCCTACACCAAACTGACTGCCAGAAGTTGTGTGGTGGCAGAATCTCCACTGGTAACCAGTCAGAAAAGCAGGTAGGAGAAAGGATGGGCTGGCAGCATATTCCCAAAGCCCTCGTTTTCCCCAACCCTATACTAAAAAGATTTTTAAAAGAATGGAAGTCTGGATATACAGATAGTCCTCGATTTACATCCATAATTCAGCCTGGAGTTATTGTGGTTATAAGTCAAAGCATTGCACAAGTGGATTTGAAATTATGACTGGTTTTTGGGGGGATGTTTGTTAAGCACCTATGGCGGCCATGAAACAAATCCATTTTTCTCAGTAAATGCCAGAACCTGCAAAAACTATTGCAAATTGTGGTCACATGACCTCAAGACATTGCAAATGGCCATAAAGGTAAGTCAGTTATCAAGTGCCCAAAATGTGATCAAATGACCATGGGGCGTGTGAGGCCATCTTAACTCCAAAAGTAGGCAATAAATATCTCTAGGAAAATCTCTCATAGCTCATTAAGTAACCAGTCATAAATGGAGAACTATCCGTTCTTATTTTTCATTCCCACTAAAAAAGAATGTAACAGACAATGCAACCAATAAGGAAAACAGGCAAGAAGAGGATAGGAAAGGCCCCTTGTTACACATACACGCACACACACTCCTTCTGTCTTGGCCAGCATGACTCCAACAAGTTTTAAGAAAAGGACTAGATTGTTTTCAATTACTCATAGCATAGTACTATTTATAACTTATACCTTTTGCTATTATTTGCTATGTTCACATAGGCTACCATAAACTACCCTTTTTAAAAAGAAAATAATTGATTTGAAAGGATGGCTTTATGTGAATATGGTGTACCAAGGTGTGAATAGTGGATAGTGCCCATTTTTCTGAATTCTTTATGTCTTTGAATGTATTTGTTCAACCAGCAAAATCCACCCTCAACAGCTTGCTTCTCTCTGAGCCTTAGGATATTTTTTCCTCTGAAAGATAAGTGAAAGTCCTCTTGATTAAAGAGGGGGGAAATCTAATCTATAGCAGATTAACTGAAAGTATATGGATGCTATCTTCTCAAACATAGCCTTTATTGAAACAGTTCAAAGAGTTGTTATCAACCAGAAGGAATAATAGAAAATCCACCCACAGAATCTTTCTGCAGCTTCATTTTATAATGATGAATTGGTTGGTATCGTAATTTTGAGATTCACAGGTGAATGAATACATGTCCTACTATGTTCAAACAGAAAAATTATATTTCTCCACCTCAGAATAGGTAACATGAGTAAGAATAACATAGAAAACATGTTAAAATTAAAATCTCATTAAACTACATTGGATCAACACGTTGTTTTGATTGTAACAACAGCCAATCAGCTTTTAAGGGTGCCTGTAAGAAATGTCAGAAAAATCAGGATGGCACACAATGTAATCAAAACTCTGCCTGTGTCCACCATGAAGACTGTCTGTTCTCATTGTCATTATCAGTCTTTCAGTCATGTCCTACTCTCAGCCACTCTATGGATCAGGCTATCTCCATGCTCCTCGGTCTTGCATTGTCTACTTCAGATCTGCCATGGTCATCCCAGTGTCATCCTTTATAGTGTCCAATCGGTGGGTACTAGGATGGCCCTTTCTCCTTTTTCCACTGATCACTTTCAGCATGTTTGACTTTTCAAGTAAGTCAGCTCTCATGACATGGTCGAAGTATGAAAGCCTCTGTCTGATGACTGTGGCTTTGAGTGGATTATTTTTGCTGAGGTTCAGTTTATTTCCTATTATTGAGACAAGTACATTTCTCAACTATAGGCCATGAAGACACAGATTATCTTTTGAAGGCTAAAATAAACCCAATAAACCTGAAACTTTCAACAGCCTCCAACTCTGTTCAATCTGCAGAGGAACTCAACTTCTCTTGTCTATTGCAACATCAGATGGATCCCATGCAGCCAACTTTTCTTTTGGCAAACTGGAAAATGAAAAAGATGGCTTCCAGTATGGGTCATGGCTGACTGAAGACATCACTGCAAACAACCAGAGATGGCAACAGCCATAGAGAATAAAAGACCAGAAAGCAGGCAGGTCCTTCAAATTTCTCAGGAAAAGGAGAGATCAGTAGTCCTCTGAATGACAGCTCCTCATGAAGATGTATAAACAGTGGTCTCTTGTGGATTTGAGCAACAGGAGATGAGGGACACTATACCCTTGTTTTTAGCAGTGGCAAATCTTTAGATAAGGATATAAAGGCTGTCACTTATTTTCAAATCACTTCTGGAAATATTCAGTTTAACTGCTATACAGCTGTTAGAGACCTTCAAAACATTCAGCTTAATTTGACACCTGGTGAGTTTTATTTTTTTCTGATTTAAGAAATTTTACATAACAGTCTCAAAAACTTAAAATAATATACAATTTGCAAAACCTGGGGGTGGGGGGATGGATTTTAATTTAATAAACTTTTAAATGTATTGGGAGACCAAAAAGATTTTTAAATGTTGGGTATGTTTGCTGCAAGGATAAAAAAAAGCAAATTTTAATTATATAATATATTCATAGGAAATGGTTGAAATGGAACTGAATCCATATTAGGAACTGAGGTTTGCTGAAAGTTGCAAATGGAACTAGGGGAAACAAAGGGCCAGGCAGGAAAAAGTTAAAATGGCTAAGTGATTATAACTTGTTCTTATCTTAACAGAAAGAATACAGATTTCAATGGATAAACTTCTAATTTTTTTAAAAAAAAGTCTACCTGACATAGATATTATAGAATTTGAAGGCAAGGAAGACAACAAAATTGAAATTACCAAAGTGGGAATACCAAAGACAAAATAAGAAAAGGATCTGGATGTAGAACACCTGTGGCAAGAAATCATGGCTGAGATCTCTTTATGGAATTTAGAAATTAGGCTAATGAAAGCTTTGAAATGCCAAAGAGTGATGAAAGATTAAATCCTGCAGTGCCGCAGGAAAGATTTAAAGATCAAGATTGTGCAGAACAAAAAGAAGGAGTGTAAAGTTGGACTATTTGACCAGAGTTACAGTTGTGGTCAAAATTATTCAACCCCCAATACTGTAAAGGGGTTTAGGGACTATAGTGTACATTTGGAATTGTATTCAGAATGAAATCCTACAAGGACGTTTTAAAGA
>JAPKID020000528.1:0-17741 GCA_026931265.2 Tropidonophis doriae | reverse complement strand
AGATGATTCACACCCTGGTCAGTGTCTCTTTGCACTTCTACCATCAGGCAGAAGACATCAAAGTATAGCCAGCCGAAAAAACAGGTTTAAAGTTTCTATCCTTGGGCTGTGAGACTTTTAAATACAACCACAATCACTACATGCACACCCTAGTTTTTTTCTTTTTTCTTTTCTCTCTTTTTTCCTTTCTGCTATAATTTTGCTGCAGTGAGATTAAAACCAATTTCGTTGTATTTAAATACAATGACAATAAAGATCATACTTAGAATATTGTTGCATGTATGTAGAATTACATTTTCATTACAATGCCACTTTTTAAAGTTTTAGTGTTGGAAACACTGCTGGATTTTCTGTTGACATATATGTGGATGCTTAATAGTTTAAGGTTTAAGTTTATTGGATTTGTATCCTGCCCTATCTCCCCGAAGGGACTCAGGGCGGCGCACAGGCAAATATTAAAAACAATACAAAAATACAATATAACTACAATAAAAATATATTTAAAACTGTGCTAAAAACATCTTTAAAACCCATCTAAAAACCCTTACTAAAATCCCTACAATTTGTTGTTAAAATCTAAGCCAGTTCAGCCAGATGGAAAAAGTGAGTTTTAAGCTCCCGGCGGAAGAGGCGCAGGTCCGTGAGGGTACGAATGTTGGGGGTAGGTCAATTTTGTAAGCATTATTGCATTTCAATAACAGGGATTTACTATCCTTCTATCTCAAATTCTGAACACAAGTTTATTCAAAACTTTACAGGGCTGAACTCAATAGATTGGGCCAAACTCCAACAATACATTTAGCCAAAAGTGAATTTTGAATTTAAGTTTACTCCTGTGAATTAAAACTATAGGAAGCATCACATAATACTGCACATTTATGTAAAAATATACTTGTTTAATAAATAAAATTTAAAAAGCTATCTGCCTTATTACTATTATAACTTTATAGATGTATTTCTTTGTCTTTCTTACTAAAATTTAAATTACAAAAAAAATAAGTAAGCATTTCCTTTACCTCCTTTCTGGGCCAAAGGCTTCCCCAGAAACCCAATTTAAACTTCTGCTCTCGGAATCTAAACCTGTCTGTATCTCGCTACATCCTCTCTGGAATCATCATTCAAATTAAACATGATTTTGTGCTAATCAGAGAGAGCTTAATTCTATGTCAATATTTTCAATGTATACTGCCCTCTATGGGAGCAATCTGATACTTCATTTTATAAAATAAAGTGGAGCTCAAGTTTTTATTCCACCACTAGCTGTACCCAGCCACGCGTTGCTGTGGCCCAGTCTGGTTAAATGACCAATGTCAGTTAATGTGTACCTACCTACCTACTGTATTTCTCCCTCTCTCCCTCATCCTACCTACCTACTGTATTTCTCCTTCTCTCTCTCTATTCCTCTACCTACCTACCTACCTACCTACCTAACTACCTACTGTATTTCTCCCTCTATCCCTTTACCTAACTACCTACTTACCTACCTACCTAGAGAGAGAGAGGAGAGAGAGGCTGCTGATTCAGCAGCAGCCTTGTGGGGGGGAGTTGGTGGAGGGGGGGCGGCAGCAGCGGAGGAAATGCTGCTGACTCGGCAGTGGCCTTGTGGGGGGGGAGTTGGTGGAGGGAGGTGCGGCAGTGGTGGAGGAGAGGCTGTTGACTCGGCAGCGGCCTTGTCGGGGGGAAGTTAGCGGAGGGGGGCAGTGGCGGTGGGGGAGAGAGAGGCTGCTGAGGAGGCAACTGTCATGGATATGAGGCAGACCGCTCCACCATTTGTGCAAGTGATGGGAGCTGAAAAGTGCTGGGTGGGAGGAGCCGAAAAGGGAAGGAGGGCAAGTGAGCAAGTGAGGGAAACACACAGAAGAGCTGCAGTTTTACATTTGCATGGCATGCACCTGCCACCAGTGTGCCATCCACACAATATGTATGTATCATTGGTGCTGTACTTGTAAGGAACATTGTGTGAAAAGTTGGTGGCGATTGGTGCAGTAGTTTCGGAGATTAGCGGTTTTGAACAAACTCATAGTTAACTTTTTATTTATATAGATTATTTAGTTTAGTTTGTCAAACATGTACAAGATAACAGGTATAAGTATAAACATGAAGCTAAATACATGTATACTTACACATGTCTGTCATCTATCTATCTGTCTGTCTGTCTGTCTGTCCGTCCGTCCATCTGTCCGTCCGTCCATCCATCCATCCATCCATTTGCCAGGAGTTGAGAGGGCCAGATTTTAGTTTTCTTAAAGTTGAGTTTCAAGCCAACTTTTGCATCTCCTTCTTCACCCACCTCAAGAGGCTCTTTAGTTCCTCTTCACTTTCTGCCACTAGAGTGGTGTCACTCAATAGGGTGAATTATTTTCCAGAAGAAATTTGGGGTTAGAAATCCAAAAATGACTTTGACTGGCTTCTTTGAAGGGTGTCATGTATTTTTAGGATGGTATTCCATTATCTGAAATGCACTAGATACGTTTCAGTCATATCAAACTTGTTATTTCTGGTGAGGGGAGGCAGTTTCCGAACGTATCAAAAACCCACTGAGTTTCCATATGACAACTGAAGGAAATTCATTGAGTGCTAAAAAGGGGGAACATCATATTTTTTTTATTAGTTATTAAAATAAGTTGACAATCTGCGTCAGAAATAATTTTCCCATATCCTGAGTCATTTCAGTCTCTTCGTGCTCTTGACTTTTAGTAAAAATAAAGGCATGAACAGAAACCGCTATCGTTAATTAGTTAATTCATTTGCTGACACGTGTTTAATCTCAGTCAACTATGGTTTGTCAGTCCACATGAGCTAATTAGAATTAAACAAAATCGGCAATAGACATTATATTTTTGCCCTTGTAATTTTGGCTTTTGGAGCTGTTTTAGCCCGCCAGTGGAGCAGGTGGCAGAATTAGACAGTGAGGAGGGTTGGGGAGGAACACGGGCCAGTCCTGGAATCGGGAGAAGGCTCTGAGGAGGGCTCTGTGTCGGACGAAGAAAGGGGGCCAGGGGTCTCCGACAGTTATCAGCTGCCTTCGGAGCTGGATATCACTGGGGCAGAAGAACATGTGTGCATGCGTAGAGTTTCCAGAAGAAGAGAACAGCTAAGGAACAAGGATTGACTTGGGAGTAAGGTCACAGGTGGACAGTGAACGGCCCTCTCCCATAGGGAATAAAGAGGAGCCAAAGGGGAGTGGAGTTTGCAGGAGACAATTCAATTCATTCCATCTCTTCCTGACTTCTTGCCAAGTCATTGCTCCTACAGCATGGAGTTTTGAAGATATGGCAGCTCTCCGAGCCTGATCAAGGCCTGTAGCTGTCAAATCTCTTGAAAGACTGTTTGCTGGAGAGGCATTCCCTTTAACCTAAATAAAAGACATTTTATTGGGACGAGGAGTCTCTTCACGATCTTGGGGCGCCTAGGTCAGAATAGGAGCCAGTGAAACCTACCTGGTTAATCAAAACGCATGTGTGTGTGTATAGATATTCAGAACGGTTAACCTCTGTGGTTATTTAAAATGGAAACATCAAGCCTTGATAGACCACTCAAAGTGACATAAATAGTAGCAGACGGTTTTTACAAAAGAACATGCAAAGTAGATGAATAGCAACATTGTTGCAGGAACAAAGTGGCTTTCTAGAATAATAGGGTATAAAAATACAATCTGGAGTAGTGGATCATGTTCATTATCTGAAAAAGGAAGAGACAGAGAAAGAAACCATCCTGAAGAAATCCATATTTCATCAGGGATGGCAATGAAATTTATTGTCTTCTCTTCTCGCTCTATCTCTCCCTTGTTTTCGTCCTTATCTACAACAAGAAAACACCCGTGTAGAAGATCTACACCGCGTTGGACTGCCTTGCTTTCATGTTTAATAGGGATGGGCCATTCCCCGGATACACTATCGATATTTCCATGAATTAATGAAGATAGAACTCAATGGCATACTTATTTCATTATAGCAGATTCCAGATATAAAACAGGAGGGAGCAGTTTCTTCTCTCCTGTCTCTGTAGCCTTCGGATCAAATTTTGAGAAGAAGCTATGGGAACAAAGGAACCGACCCCACTGTGCAATCAACTTTTCTCCTGCAGTATTGATTTGTGTGCTTACTTTAAAAATACACATATACACACACACACACACACACACACCATATTTTTCGGAGTATAAGACGCACCAAGATTTTGAAGAGGCTTTTTTTTTTTAAGGTTTTGCAGATCTCCCCAAAACAGCCTTAACGTGATTACTCTTGTCTCCGCGTAAGGGGGAGGGGAGGGGGAGAGAACCCCAGTTATGATAATGAGTTGTATTTGGCTGGCAAGGAAAATAAATTAGAAAAATGCATTTAATGACCCAGAAAGCCTATTAGCTATTTCAAAGGAAATGGGATTCTCCTGAGATGTCTTGCCCATTAGTAGGCCAGTAATATTTGGATATTGAAACAAGTGATGGTATGTGCTTACCATTTCTCATGTCGTTGTAAATTTTTTGCTTGTAATCCTGAAACATTGTGCAAGAGCCATCAGTTATAGAATGATGGATCTAGTCCCCTCCAATCCGCTCAGGATCACAGATGTTCCACGGGAAAGCTACGCCAGCAAATTCTATTATTATTCTGTGGTTAATCTTTGGGGAGATTCCCAGCCTTTGGGGCTGGTTGGTAGCTCAACAGCTCAAGTCCTAACCAAGAACCTAGGAAGTGTCAAGGTAACCGGCAAACCTAGAACCTCCACATAGCGAGGGAGCCCCCTAGGTCTTGCTCCAAGGGCTCCAATCACAATCAGAACAACACACGACTTTCTTCCGCAGTCGCTCAACTTCAATTTGCAGGTCCCGGTATTTTGTGATTTTTTTTCTTGCTGCGTATTTTCAATTTGTGCATCACCAGACATTGCAATGTCCCCGAACCATACTTTTTATTATTATTATCTGTGGTTAATCTTTGGTGAGATTCACAGCCTTTGGGGCTGGTTGGTAGCTCAACAGCTCAAGTCCTAACCAAGGACCTAGGAACTGTCAAGGTGGTTGTTGCTGTTATTATTATTAGATCCGACTCAGAAAGACACACTGTGGAACTCTTGCCTGCCCTCCTGTTCATTTCCCCCCCTCTCTTCTTTCTGTTCAGGAGGGCGACAGCGATGATGATGATGATGACAACGAGCCTGTGAATTTTATCGGTCAAGGAGGAATGTTTGAAATGACCGCCTATCCTACGGGTGGAGATGACCACGATGGAGAACCTGGTGATGGAAAGGCCACAGGATTCAACATCTCCACCTACGGTGAAGCCAACATGGTCGCTGAGCCTCAAAAGGCAAGTTATGACTTCGGAACGCACAATCCCAAAAGGGGCTCTCCCCCCCAATTCCGGATTATAAACTAGCTCGAAATTTAGTGTCCGTGGCCCCCACGTCTTCCTCTTGATTGCTGCCAGGGGAGGACATCTCTTTAAAGTTTAGGAAAAAACATATTTTTTTTGTTTGCACTCCCTTCAGAAGGTGTTAGCTGTGAGATGAGTGCGTACGGTGAGGCCTTGCTTAATGTCAGGTCTGCTCCTAATGATAACCAAGAAAGAAACCCCTCAGCTCCATTTTGGATGGAATTAAAAGTACTTTTACTGCTTATGAAATGAATAGCATAGATGCTAAGCAAGGTCTGAAGCGTTTAGGCGTGGAAAGCATACATATCAACCCCCTTTTCCCAGTAACCCCCACCCCATTATCCAACGCGCAAAGCCCTCAGGTGTCATGTGGGTCGCGTCTCCAAGGAGCATCGTATGCAGGACCATTGACCTTGACCACCGCACGGCCCCAGCCATGGTATGCGAAGTAGATGGCGATAATGTACTCCTTTCTGCAAATCACTCTCCTGTACCATACAATCCCAATACCCTAATAGCAAAGCCCCTCCCTCCCAGTTTCATATGGCAGCCAAAGCAAACAGCAAAGCGGAGGCTGACACATAGACTGGTGCAAAATTACTAAACAAGCGTCTTTTTTCTGCTCTCTAACTTTTCTGCTCAGACAATTTAATCCGAACAAATACTGAATTTGTCAAACTATATGATGTAAGCTTAACATATCTCTATGCCTAGTATATATGTATTCCTCTATGTTCCCCAAAACACTGGAACTATTAAGGATTGGGCTTCAAAAATTTTAGCAAGGGGTTGTCTCCCCAATTGCTGGGTGAACGTAGCCTTGGTGGGCATGGCCTAGTCAGCCCCAGGCACCATGGCAGGAGAGAGTTTTTGCTCTCCTCAGAGGTTTTCCTTGAGCTTCCAGGAGGGTGAAAACACCCTTCCCAGGCTCCGGAGGCCCTCTGGAGGCTGGAAATGGGCCCGTCTCTTGTCTTCCCAAACTTCTGGTATGCCCGTTTTTCGCCCTTCCCAAGCCTACCCCTGTGCCCTGCACTTACCTGCATCCAAAATGGGCTGCGTGGGGACTTCTGGGAGGAAAGGGGTGGGTGGGGCCAGCCAGGAGTGGGATTTGGGCATTCTCCGAACTGCATGGAATCTTAGATAGAGGTTCTCCCGAACCTCTAGCAGTCAACCGATGGAATTATTCCCATATAGTTTTAAGAAAAGAGCTTTCCGAACTGAATAGTAGATCTTCCTCACTTTTTGACAGATGTCTTAGCAGCTGGATGGAATCCATCTTATAATCCTCTGATAGGTAAATCTTTGGATTTCTTTCTTCCATCTATTTTCTGGAGCAATCTCACGTGCCGGTTAGGAATTATGATAATGCTTCGATAGCATTAACATAATTGATAAATAAGGATGGCTGTTCTCCAATATTTGAGGGGCTCCTACAAAGACAAGGGGGAGGGGTCAAAGTATTTTCTAAAGCACCAAAAGGCAAGATGAAAAACAATTGATGGTAACTAACCAAGGAGAGAACCAACCTAGAACTAAAGAGAAATTTCCTGAGAATTAGAACAATTAATCTGTGAAATAGGTTGCCTTTCGAAGTTGAGTGTGCTCCATCACTGGAGATTTTAAAGAAGAGATTGGATAGCCAATTGTCTCAAATAGTTTAGGGTCTCCTGCTCAAGCAGGGAGCCAGGCTAGAAGACTTCCTAGGTCTCTTCCATCCCAATTATTCTATGATTCTTTTCCTCATCAGAAAGGCACATCTCTGGACTTACCATTGGGCACTTTATGGCCTTCTCACCACTGAAGAAAAAAAAAAGTCTACAGAAATAAATACTGCTCAATCCATTTTAGGATTTGTAGCAATCTTCCTCTGGATGCCAAATTTCTTGGTGTTCACCTGGTGGAGAATCTCACCTGGTTCCTCAACACCGGTTCCATAACAAGGAAGGCCCAGCAGCATCTTTACTTTTTTAGGAAACTGAGAAAGGCACAGCTTCCACCACACATCCTCACAACCTTTTCACAGCCTGAGCAGCTGCATCACCACCTGGTTTGGGAATTGCACCATTTCGGATCGCAAGACCCTACAGCGTATAGTGAGGATGGCAGAGAAGATCATTGGGGTTGTTCTTCCATCTGTCATGGACATGTACACTGCACGCTGCATTCATAAAACCAGAAACATTGTGGCTAACCACACACACCACTCATACGCACTCTTTACTCTCCTGCCATCTGGAAAAAGATACAGAAGTATTCAGGCCCACACAAACAGACTGTGTAACAGTTTCTTTCCACAAGCCATCAGACTCTTCAACTCTCTCTAAGTTCTTAGATTTAGAGCTATATGTAGTTCTGCGTTCTGCTCTTTTTCTTTTTACCTATGTTGTCTGATGTAGCACCTTGGTCCTGGGAAAACGTTGTTTCGTCTCACTGTGTACTGTACTGTATATTGTGGAAATGACAATATAACCTACCTGACTTGACTAGACTTGAGGTTGTGTTCAAAGTCTATTCTATCCATTCTAAACTCTTTAGCTGCTGCTGCTGCTGTCACTTATACAATTGAGTCTTCCAAACTCTTCTGTGCTGGATATTTAAATTTTCATCTCTGATGCCAATGTAGCATTTGAATCTGGTCCATTTATAGGTGGGTTTCAAAATTTTTTAGAACCTCTTCTGTACGTGTGGCCTGCTTTGTGGGTGTGGCTTGCCAGCCATGTGACTGGGTGGGAGTGGCTTGGCAGTCATGTGACTGGGTGGGAGTGGCTAACTTGTAAAATGTGGTGAAACTCACTTAAAAACGCTCTTGCTTAGCAACCAAAATGTTGGTTCAGAAACTCTGGCATTTGAAGCACACAAGTCTTAAAGCTATCAAGTTACAAGACCCTTGCACCCCGAACCCTTTAGAAAAAAAAGCCTTGAACCAGATGTTCAAGGGATGTTCAAATTTGACAGCCTTAACACTTGTGGACTTCAACTCCCAGAATTCCTCCTCTCACTCTTCATCTTCATGATGTGCGGACGGGCAGGGGGAGGGAGCTGTAACTGGTTCTAAAAGGCACTGTAGATTCGTGGAACCTCTTCTATAGAAGAGGTTAGAACTGGCAGGAACTCACCCCTGATTTACAGTCACTTTCAGAGCTTTTCTATGAGAATCTAAATTAAGACCAACTCTTAGGTTCTTATCAGCAAAGCAAGCACAACCTGCTTGGTTTGGATGCGTGCATGGATTGATGAAGAGCTAGTGAGAAGCTATAGTGGGGAACAGGCTTATCACACAGATCATTGGCTTGATTTAGTACCTTCAAAGTATCCAGTCTCTGATTATTAACACTTAGTTAGAAGCTCTTCATAATATACCAGCTATCAAATTGTCAACAGCTGCTAGCATATCTACTCAGAATATTTAGCCAGCTACGGGATCATGCTATAAGGTTAGGTGAGACAATATTTGTGGTGCCAATCAGAATAACAACTAATTAAATAAAAATATTGAATTATAAGGGACTCAGTTGCTCAGTGGCCAAGACTCTAAGCTTGTCAATCAGAAAGTCGGCAGTTCAGCGATTTGAATTCCTAGTGTAATGAGGTGAGCTCCTGTTTCTTGTCCCAACTTCTGCCAACCTAGCAGTTAGTTCAAAAGCATGTAAAAAATGTCAAAATATCTCATTGTACCTTTTTTACCCCTTTCCGTACGAAAAACTTGTAAAAACCAATAAAACTTTTTCTTGGGGAAAAAAAAAAAAAGCATGTAAAAAATGCAAGTAGAAATATAGGGACCACTTTGGTGAGAAGGTAACAGCATTCTGTATGGCTTCAGTGTTTAGTCATGCTGGCCACATGACCACGGCGATGTCTTTGGACAGTGCTGGCTCTTCGGCTTAGAAATGGAGATGAGCATCTAGAGCCGGAAATGACTAGCATATATGTGCGAGGGGAAACCTTTACCTTTAATGTCAGAAAATGGAAGAATACACTGAATGAATTTCAATGCTGTCAAATATAAGACCCAAAATGTGGAGGTATAAGAAGCAAAGCTGGTTTAGCAAGGGAGACCTCAGTTACACTGTTCTCCCAAAAAGTTGTGGAATGTGGCAGCGATAGCAAAATTTGTCATTTCAATTTACTGTTGCTGCTTTGGGTACCTACTGTGTGTATACAGTACCATATGTATCACCTGTTCAACTGCACATCTGCTTTTTAAACAATGCTGCATTTTATTGTTGTTCAGGGAGAGGAAAGTACAGTGCAGTAAACAAAACTATTGAACACATGGATGTATTATCAATTTATATTTGTCTTGTTAATTAGAGCAGTTTTTCAAAAGTAACAATTGAGATATCTCATGTAGCTCTCCCATCTGCTTTTCCCCATCCTGGTTCATGCAATAAAATAATCTGTCTGTATAACCAGATGTATTGAGACCTGTAACCTCCAGACATCTGAAAGATATTAGTTTGGGAAGGATTACAATATTTAAAAAAAAATAAAAATAAAACCTGCATTTATTTATATGCTATTAAATCTAATCTTTATCATTGAATATAGACGTTATTTTTGTTGTTACTGTTGCTACTATTATTTACACAAAAAATGTAAAATTACAGATGCCATTTTTTTAGCTGGTGTTGGCCTTCATATGTATTGTGATTACATGATAAAATTACAGATCTTCAAGTGAATACCTTTGGGGACTCTTGTCATGTTGTTTATAATCTGTGCAATCTTCTTGCATGACCTGACCTATCATTTATTCTGCCTCTGTGCAAAAGCTTTGCTTTGAATCATGTAATTATTTTTCTCAATTCTAGATTTGACTGCATTAGTTAGACTAGTTTGCTCTGCAGCAGCCAAAATTAAGCCTTCAGTTTCTTTTTTTAATGTTCCACTTTTAAACCCATTGACTAGTTTTAGCTTTATCTACTTTTCCCTCGATCCTTTTGTTGAAATTGAGTATGTAATGCTTTTTCTTGCCAGCATTTTGTTCTTCTTTTTATTATTTTGATATTCATCTTGAATTCCTGCTGTTTAGTAAGTTATGTTTTTAAGATGCTTTATTGCTTGTTTTGGCTGTATTTTAGCAATCAGCATGCTTTTGTTCTTCCACACTTGGTTTGATTTGAGTAAACTTTTTGTAGGGTAGGTATAAGATATTAATATCACTATGGGGATTTAATGCACAGTGAATCGTTATTAGTTGTCTTGTTTTTAAGTCCAAACTGTCCACTTGAGCTTGTGTACAGTTAATAACTGAGATTCTCAGTCATCCAGGTCACAGTTGCCCCAAAGATGCTTTTTTGAAGCAGCAAATGAACTTTCTGGTTTTTCGTTGAAGATGTTTCGATTCTCATCGAAGAAGCTTCTTGCTGAGAAATGAAAAAGCTTCTTGGACGAGAAGTGAAACATCTTCAAAGAAAAACCAGAAAGTCCAATAGCCATTTCAAAAAGGCACCTTTGGGACAATAATTCCCATGTTGTATCATTATCATAGGTATGGTGCAGGTATTGATTGCTTTGATGGTCTTCCTACCATTTGTTTTTTTTTCCTTGGCACTTTTTACTCTTTGGGATGTATTCTTTACTGATCACATATGATTTATTAAAATCACAAATTATTATGTCCCACCTTTTTACTCAGACCAACACAGCTTTCTATGATCATATTTCTGGACAATCGTGTATTTCTAGTGCTTCAAATTAGAGAACATGGTGATTATTGAAAGAAGGAATTTAATTTCAACATTAAGTGATACCATCAGTATTAGTAAAAATAATAACAAACCAAATGTTAAATAATCTGCAGGTCATCATAATAAGAAACTCTTGTAACAGATAAGAAGAAAAGAAAAAGAAGAAAAAATAGGTTACAGTAGAATGTATAAAGTGCCTGTCACGCTTACAGATTTTCTGATCAAATATTTGTTTTGATTCATTATTCTTATTCTTTTAATCTGTTCGTTTCATTATTTTAGCTACTTATCTCTATGCTTGTGTTTTAACATTTTATCTTTGCAATACTATGTATAAGCTTTCATGAAACATAGTATACAATAATAAATTTGTTATTAATGGAACCTTAAAGTTCCATTAATCTTCACTGTTTTTCCCAGAAAATGGTGAACAGGGTTAAAATCATAACCACTCTCTTATCTCAAAGGTTATTCTAATGTTATGAGAAGAACTCAGTTCAACTTCGGATCACTCTGGAACTTTTAAGAGATTTGGATTTGAACCACTTCATCAAATTAATTCTATTAGTAGCAAGGTTTTATTTATCCCTTATCTACACATCTTCAGGAATATAGAACATCTAACCATTTGCATGATTCTGTGCTCATGTTATTATTCAGTTTTATTTCAAATGGCGCAGCTAAGAAGACATTGATGTTTCTCCTTCAGATCAGTCAGGAAGTCGTACATTTCTGAAATTTTATGTATTTTGTAAAATTTGGCACCTGACAAATACTTGTGTCATTGTTGAAGGAAGCATAATAAACTACCAAAGAAGGTATAATGACATATCCCTTAAGTTTTCCACATATTAAGATGGCCAAAACCCTTTTCATCTGAGATAATAGTGCTTGCCTATTCCATTTAATGAACTAGAAGTATTGTATATTCAGTTCCCAGTGATCACTTCATAAATATTTCCCTGTAGTTCCTTCTCTACTCACGATAGTCTATAATCTTTCAAGATGAACATGATGTTCATATTTCTTCCATGGGATGATTTTGTACCCCTGTTGAGACTGCCAGTGGAGCTGGCAGCAGAGTCGGAGAGTGAGGAGGTTGAGGAGAAACATGGACCAGTCCTAGGGGTTGAAGAAAGCTTAGGTGAGGGCTCTGCATCGGAGACAGAGAGGGAGCTAGACAGCAGTGAGGCAGAGCAACAGCTGGAGCCTGTTCCCAGTGTGCACATGCTCAGAGCTGCCAGAAGACAAGAACAACCTAAAAAGCAGGCTCAACTGAAGAATAAAGCCATACTTGGAGGTGATTGGCCCCTCCCATAGGAAACAAGGGCTTTTGCAGGAAACGATTCATTCATTCGGTCATATGAAGAGTGGAAAGTTCTGTTTGTGAACTTTTCTATAAGAGACTCTGTGCCAAATTTGCTTTGCCCAGTGTTAGAAAACTAGTTATCTGGCAGTGCTCCAAACGAGATAAGGTGCGTGTGGATAAACATTCCTCTGAATTCTGTTTGCCAAGCCTTGCTGACTGTGAATGAAAGGAATTCACAGTCATGCAAATAAAAGAGGTTTCGTCGGGATCAAGACTTTGCTTCTTGCTTTCTAAGGAAGCTAGGTCAGAACAACCCTATTAAAAGATCAGTGGTGGATGCCTGGTACAAGCATGCCTGTGCCTGCTGGGAGCACCAGGTACCGTTCCAGTATGGTGCTGTGGAGGGCCCACCCACCCTCCTTCCCTGTATTTGAGCAGATTGGGGATTCCCCATATGTGCACAGAGTGTATGGCACCTGCATGATGCTCCACCGAGCAGCTGGAATGCCGCGGACCATCACTGGCAGTAAGTATGCATGTGTGTGCTGTGCACATGCATGTGGTAGACACCTGGCCCTGTTGCACCGTACCAGTTGCAATGGGATCTGGAACCCACCACTGCATAAGATCCATAATCTTCTACAAACCCCTCCAAAATGAGCAACCTTACGTTAAAAGCACTGAAGATCCAGAAGCTCAATCTTTTCAGTTTTGTATCTTTTTCATTCTTGTCAAATACCTAAGTCTACATTCTACAATTTTCAGCACTTTCTTGTCCTCATATTCTAAATTATTAACTAACCATTTCTCATTTGCTTTTGTCTTCAATTTTCCAAGCCAGCATTTTTAGCCTAGCAACTCCTATTGCTTTTGTATATAATCTGATGGACTCAAACAAACAAGTCATGTAGGCTGCAAACAGAGCCAATCAGTTTAAGAGCAGGAGTGTTGAGAAGAAGAAGAATGGTGCCAAAAATTAGCCAGGGGAAAAGCATGCACTTAACAGCAGTAAAAGGGGGGGAAAAACATCAAGGTATGTATGGTGTGTAGTCTGGATTCATCAATTGTACTTCTTTCAAAATTAATGAGCCCTGTCACACCACAACCCATTTGATTTGCAAGCTATCCCCAGTGTACTGTAAACCTAATCCATTTTTTTCTTCACATACTCCTTACCAGCTACAGCTCACAAATGGTTTCAGGAGCAGCTTGCTACAGCTGCTGCCACCACCTGACTAACAATGATGATCTGAAAACTAGGGAGCAGGACGCTCACTTGGTGTTTGCAATGAAAAAGGAAAGTAGAAGAAATGCATTTGGAATATATGTGTGTGTGTGTGTTACGTTTTTGAGCTGATCAATAAATAAGGCACGGAGACTAGGATAGATCTATTTCGAGCTTATTAGCTCTCATCAGCTAGCCATACCCTTACTGGGATTTGAACCAGGGCTGTATTACATGCCAGGCGCGAGCCTTGCCATTAAACCAGCTAGGTTCTGTTCTTGTCAGCTGAGACAGAAGGATAGTTATATATAATTGTTTCCACAACACCCTGTTAAAGGCCCCAATTAAGGGAGGGAGCATACTGTTTTCTTTTCTGCCTTTAGGCTCATCACCAGAGACCATCTAGACAGAAAGCCATGATTTTCGTTGTGTGATTTTTTTCAAAAACATAACACACATATAAAAAAAAAATCATGTATGTATGTATGTATGTATGTATGTATGTATGTATGTATGTATGTATGTATGGGACCTATTCAGGGAAGAGGGCTAGATGTACTTTTGAGCACATTCAGAGTGAGAGTCTGGTCCTTATAATCAGAAAGTGGGTGCTTCAGTCCCTCTAAATCAAGAAAGAAAACCAGGTTCTGCCAGGAATATGTTATTGTTTCTAACTCTAACAAGCACAATACAGCAGGGGTGTCAAACTGGCCGCCCAAAGTCTGGATGTGTCATGTGTAGGTCACGACCACCGCAGCTCCGTGAAGGGAAAAAACATTGCAAAACGTCACATTACGACAACATGATGCTGCAAGTTTAATACCCGTGTAATACAGGCATCAGATTTCTTCCAACTAACACTAAAATCAGAAGCCCTGATGGTGAAGATTTAAGGGCACCAAGTTTTCTACAAGAACAAGAAAAGGACCAAAGAAGAAATATAGCAGCCACCAATTATAAAAGATCAACCTATTTGCTTCTGACCTTGCCAGATCAAGCCTTCATAACAGGTTTCCTTCTGCTTCTGTTGACAAGGAGTTTTGCTTGGCAGCACTTTTTACGGTTTTTACTCTTTTAATGGGAAGGAGTGGGTGGGCTAGTTTTCATATCCCAAGAGTTATGCCCAGGTGTTGCCAGCATTGTCTTTTTCCTGAAGCGTGTTTTGCTTAGAGATATGTCGGTGATGAAGTTGATAAAAGTTCTATTGATTTTCCTTTTTAGACCACGCGGCATGTTGCTGGCATGGTAGAAAAGCATGGGACAATGGGATGGGCAGATGGAAAGGAAATAGAAGTGGTGCTCAGAATTTTTCCAATACACTGTTCACTTGTCAACTAGGCTATTTCTGGAAAAGAACTGATGACCATCCAGAACATTGGTCAACCTGTATCCAAAAATCTGTCTTACAGGTTGGTTGATGGAGACAATGAAGAGAAACTGCCCAGTGGTCTGGGAGACATTGATCCCACTTAATTCAGCATCCCTATTCTCTATTTTTGAAAGTCAATATTTTTGAGAACATTATTAGGCCATGTCCAACTCGAGTTACAAACCATCAACATAGAGAAATTCACACTACTGGTAAAGTCGCACTCAGGCTATTTATAAGCTAGCTAGAACCCCCACATCAGGTTCCTGCCTTTAGTACCAAAACCCACCACGCCCTATGTTAAGAACAGTGTTTTTCTACCATTAAGTGATACTGGACAAGAGGAGAAATAGAGGAATTTATGACTGACTGACACCAATTATATATCACATTAAAAGATCAGCACTCATCATAGACAAAATAAAACTGTCTTTTGATTAACTATATACTAGGGATATCAGACTGGTGGTCTGTGGGCCAGATGCATTATAACTATGCCATGCCCTCGCTCTGAAAAGGCAAAAAAAAAAATTGTGATATGTCACAATATGCCACATGACATGATTCAGTTTGACACCCGTGCTATATACCATCAAGTCTTTTTTTTTATTCGTAATAACTACATACTACATTTTCCCTCTACATCACACTGCCCCTAATCTTCTTTCAGTATTTGCAATAGTTCACTCATTGCTACTGTAAATGAGTAGTCTTTCCATCTTACTGGTCTTCTGCTTTTTCTTCTCCTATTTCTTTCCCAAATTATTTTAGCATACTTTTCTGCCATTACAAAGTTGGGAGGAAAGGATGTTCATTTGACTGTGAAGAATAGCTCTACCTATACCAATCTGGGCTGCAAAAGTGCAGACACTTGAATTTCCTGACTTTCTAGTGACTATATTTTTGCAGTCCAGACTTGTTATGCTCACTCTTTCTCCCCCTCTTCCTTCACAAGAAAGGAGGAAAAAAACCAAGCCTAAAAAGAGAGTGGCCATCATAAAAGATCACCATGAAAGCTACCAGGCCCAGGCCGCCCTGAGTCCCTTTGTGATGAGATGGGTGCGGGGTATAAATGCGAATAAAAAAAAAAGAATCTCTTTTTCAAGGAGTTATGCTGCTGCTAGCTATTGTGGTGATTGCTCACTAGAGAGCAGCACCTGAGGAAGAAGTGATAACAGAAGGAGAAGGAATGATAAAAGTTCTTCCTTCGTTTTTTCCCCTTGAAAAGGTCTTCACAGAGCCTGAGAAAGAACAGAATTAGCAAAATGTTACCTGTTTCAAGCATCTTGACAGTTCTCCTTTATTTTCCCTTGCTATGAATAAAAGTTTCTCAGCATCTTCAAAAGTATTGTTGCTAATCAATATTTTTATTTGAAAAGCTATAGTGCAGCCTGGCTTTCTTTTATTCTTATAGAATATCAATATAAATGGTAATAAAAAATAGAGAAAATAACAATTGCAAATCAAACTATTATATTTTTTTTTGCCGTAATAACATTATCTAGATTTTCTTTTATTTTGGCTCATATTGATTTAGCAACTTGTGTTAAAGTAGTGATGAGAGGAATGTCCTTCTGGGTTCGGCTCCAAGTGAAGAAAAAGACACTGGAGACATGGAGGCTGCTTAGAAAGATGGTTTAATGATGGACAGGACTACATGGCTTGAGCTCCTGAACAGAAAAAGTGATCACATGCTTCAGTGTTGGTGGGGAGGAAGAGAAGGGCTGAGGAAGGGGCTTGCAGGGCTTTTTATAAAT
Organism: Tropidonophis doriae; assembly: GCA_026931265.2. NCBI lineage: Eukaryota > Metazoa > Chordata > Lepidosauria > Squamata > Natricidae > Tropidonophis > Tropidonophis doriae. The sequence goes on along the minus strand of JAPKID020000528.1, from coordinate 1,016 downwards.
TGTTCGTCCCCACCTCTCTGTTTCCTGTTCTTGTGTAAGAACTGTACTCTGATTGGTTGTCAGGCTCCCATAGGGCCATGCAGGGGCAACTCCCTAGGCTGAGTCCAGGTTTGGTAAGGCTAGTCATACCTTAATCCCATGACTTTGGAGTTGAAGGGGAGAAGTCTTTATTATGTAAAGGGACCAGGGCAGGCTTTAATGGCCCATTGACAGAGTGGGTGGGGGCAGGAGGCTGCACGAATTAAAACCTGTTTCTTCCTTTTCACACCCAGGGAAATATAATATTCTGCCTTTTCAATATTTCCTAGGATATTTCATAATTAAATTAAATACCCTTGTGCTAACCCCCCCCCCCCCAATTTAAAATCAACCAATTTACTTTTCTAAGGGCAGAAGACACAAATTAGGCCAGTCCGGCCTAGATAAACAATTGGGTCTTTAAATGTTAGCAGAACAGGCGGAGGTCAGAGATGGTGCGTAAATCGGGAGGAAGGTCGTTCTAGAGGGTGGGGCCCATCACTGAGAAGGCCCTCCCCTTGGGCGCCGCCAGCCGACATTGTCTGTTGTGATGTGCTAGCAAAAAAACACCTATTGAGCATATGGCAATGATGTTTCAGCAGTAGTGAAAACATGAGGGCATTTCACTGAGTTGCAAAATTCAGGCACAGCTGCCTAGAATTGTTGTTGATGGTAGTGGTGATGGTGAACCTTACTGCATTAGGCAAATATTATTTCACAAATCCTTCCTGTTCAATATGATTGTGCTCGAAACATGTTGATTTTAAAGGGATGGTCTCACAGTTGACAAAGTAGCAATGGAAACCTTATATCTATAAAGGTTAATGGTTCACAGCCTAAAGGATTATATTACAAAACTAGCTATACCTGGCCACATGTTGCTGTGGCCCAGTCTAGTTAAATGGCCAACCAATCTATGTGTAGATCTACACCTGCACAGATACACACAACCACCATATAACCCCCAACCTACCTACCTACGGTATTTCTCCCTCTCT
>JAPKID020000527.1:0-17742 GCA_026931265.2 Tropidonophis doriae | reverse complement strand
CTCTGCTGGCTGGAGAATTCTGGGAGTTGAAGTCCACAAGTCTTAAAGTTGCCAAGTTTGGGAACCTCTGCTCTAGATTAAGATTGTCTCTATCCCCAAACTGGAAAATATTTTGTCAAACAATTCCTCAATTCTAGTTCTCTATCATGGCTTCTCTTACATCAGAATGTTTGGTTGGGAGTTTGCAAGTTTAGTTTGTGTGTGTGTGTGTGTGTGTGTGTGTGTGTGTATGATACGTTTTTGTGCTGATAAATAAATAAGGGAGACTAGTATAGATCTATTTTAAGCTATTTAGCTCTCATCAGGTAGCCATACCCTTACTGGGATTCGAACCAGGGCTGTGACACAGTGTGTGTGTGTGTGTGTGTGTGTGTGTGTGTGTGTGTGTGTGTGTATGACCACCCAGTCACATCACACCATTCCTTTTGGAATTATTTTCTCAACTGCAAAGTATTGTTACAATACCATGATGTGCAGCCATAATGCTATAATCTCCCAATATGGTACTGATGGAGGTTACTCTTGTTGCCTGCCAGGCTACCTGAGTCACCTCAATGTCGAACCTGTTTTTAAAATGAAATGGAAAGCTGGCAGGTTAAAAAGTAAAATGCTCCCGAGTCCCTAGGGAGATGGGTGCAGGATATAAATGTAATAAAATAAATAAAAAAATAAAAATAGCAGCTTTTTTTTAAAAAAAAATTCCAATTAAAGCTTCCTTAGAAAATAAACAGCTCTTAACATCGCAGGTATGCCCAACGATTCAAACAACTGGGAATAGCAGTTGCCAGATTACTTATGTTTCAGCCCCAGAGGCCTGTGGCCAAGAATTGTTCAGGTGGCGCATTCCTAGGAAACATTTCTGCAATGGGAAAAAGATAAATCTGCACAGTGGCTGCATAACACAGTCCGCTTGATTTCTGACATTTCCCATGTCCCAAGCTCCAAAAAAATGACACTACATGTCCGATTCTTTGTCTGCATGCAGCATCAGAAGTGGGAACAACCACGCTAGAAGCAATTGATAAAAATTTGAAATATTTAATTGTGAATGTATTAACAGCAGCTAGAATTGTATTTGCAAAAAATTGGAGAAATGAGAAATTACCTTCTCAAGAGGAAATTATTCGTAAGATTATGCAATGTGAAAAAATGAGCAAACTGATGTTTGAAATTAGAGAGCAAGAGGTTGAACAATTTTATAAAGTATGGAATATATTTTACCAATGGTTGGGAAAAAAAATTAAAGGGATATAATATATAAAAAAGAATTTTTAAGTATAGAAATTATTTGTTAGGATTACTAGATACTGTAAAAAATTGAGATTATGTTACTCTAGAAATATACCTTGTATATCAACTAGATTAATAATGAGATACATAGATAATGGAAAATTTGGATAAATTCTTGATCTTAGAAGGAGAAAACACTATGGGTATGTATTTTATAGTAGTAAAGTGGTTTCTAGAGACAATTGAGAATAATGTTATAAAACAGGAATTTATGTAGATTTTTTACTATTCTTTTTATGTATTGAGCAATTATAGAAAAAGATTGATTTGATAAATAATATTGTTACCAGGTGGAAAATAAGGTGATATATACGTATTGGAAGGAAAATTGACAAGTATGTTTGTAATTTCAAGTACTGATGCACAAAACTTATGACCAAACAACATGTTGTACAAAGCTTAAGATGAATAATGTTTTTACTTGTTTTTATGTTGAAAATAATTTTGTTTAAAAAAAATATATATTGGCAAGGATCAGAGATTCAGATGAACATCTCAGACGAGAAAAGGGCAGGAAGAAATGAAAGCAACTAACAGCGGCTCTACATGGAACTCCCATCTCACAAAATGTCCAACATATTTCAGTGGAAAGATAACGGAAAGGGATATTTCAATTTTCTGTGATCACAAAGTGACAGAATAACATGCGAAGAACACCAATTTTCATGTCATTTATACAATGGTTTGAAAGGTTTGCCTCTTGAACAAAAATTTACCTCCAGCAATCTTATTTGGAAAAATATTTAGGAATACATATTAGATTATAGGATTAGTTTCCCATTTTTCCTATTTTTAAACAAATGTTAATGGTATAATTAATGTTTACTAATTGACATGAGATGAATATTTGTGTAACACGAATGAATGTTTAATATATCAGACATGTAATTTATGGTGGTTTTTTCCCTTTTTCCTTTCTCTTCTTATTAAAAATACATCTCAGATCATCCCGTTGCTATGCAAAAGAAGAAACCAGGGCATGTCAATCATTTGTACTGCAATTCTATCTTCTGACAACAGTTAAACATAGGAGCCTGAGTCCCTTTGCACTTAGCAATCCACACAAAAACCACCCTTGACAATAACGTGTGATCAGACACAAATCAGATATGGAGGAAGTCTCACTAATATGATTAGATGGTAATATGGAAAATCAATTATTGTGTGAATTTTTTGTTCACATGAAACATTTAAACATCTTGGCTTCTGAGGGAGGAATAATTGCAATTTATTAATCCAATATGAATTACTAAAGGACAAGGCTTAGTAAGTGAACTGGACTGGACAACATGGTGCTTATGGCACCTCCTCTATGCTTTTCAAGTTGTCTGATCTTGAGTTTCATATTACTTGCTTGTTTGCTGATTTCTTTAGTTTATAGCAAGCTGTCTCATTAATTTTCTGATTGACTTTGGGGCCATGCAGACTCACAATAAACATTCATGGAAAGTAGAGTTAGTTGTTGATTGGAAGATAATAATTCAACTGCCATTTTTATTGGGGTCTGTACATGGAATGGTGAAAAGCTTGCATTTTATTCTTTGCATCAAGAAACCAAATGTCTTCCACAGTCCTGCTGCTTCAGGTTATGGCATTCTGCTGTTCAAGAAAATCCGTGGAATCTTAAAACTGCAAATCAATCCATATCTTCTTGGAAGAAACATGTATGGAGTACAGTATGACAAATGACTGCATTAATGAATAAATGGATTATTGCAGTCAAGGACCAGCATAAAGGTAGATCATTTTTTCTGAGCAATCATGTATGATAGTCCCAAAGGTGGTTTTTCAAGAGGCAACTGGATTTTCTGGTTTTTCTTTGAAGACATTTGGCTTCTTGGATGAGAAGCGAATAGTCTTCAAAGAAAAAAACAGAAAGTCTAGTTGCCTCTTGAAAACCACCTTTGGAACAACTATGACCTGGATGACTGAGAATCTCCATAGATATGTAAAACATTGATTTATTAGGATTCTAAAATAAATTATTTTTTTCTTAGACATCTAAGTATTGTGGCTTTTCACTATATGTGCTAATTCTAAAACATGAATATAGTTCCAACTCTTATCGTTGAAATGAATTTTTGCCAATACGCAAAAAATGTTTCTAATGGTCTGCCTATACAAATAGAATGGCTGTCAGTCAGTGGTTAGTGGATTCACTTACCTTCCCTACTGGTTTGCAAATGTGAGTTTGCTTCTGTGCATGTGCACCTCCTTCTGAGCATGTGGAGAAGGTCACACATTACATCAGGGTGGATGGGCGGAGTCTCCCACAGCCAACGCTACCAGTTCAGTTGAACTGGAGAGAACCAACTGAATACCACCTCTGCTGTCAGTACAAAGTCTGTCATTTCTAGTATTAGAAATAAGACTTCAGGATCTCTCTAGAACCTTCTTTCTCATCCTGCAATTCTAGGAAATATAATCTTGGTTCATCTTTGTGTCAATTTTTAGTTGTTGTTGTGAAAATGGCACTTTTTGCTGTCTTCCTGCAATTATCTACAAATGTAACCGAATATTTCAGATGCCATTTTCTTCCACATGTGAAGTTGGAACTACAGAGAGCAACCAACACAGAACAGGCAAATGGAATAAAAACCCAAGGAGAACATTTCTTCTGAAATGACCTTAAAATGCTCTCCTTGTGTTTCTCCCAGATTTTATGGAAGGCCATCTCCCTGTTTAAGATCTAATGTGTTTGGAGAGCAATAAAAAGCTCTTTGTTATTGGGGAGAATCCCTTTTATATGCAGCGAATTGGATCAATTTGACCCTGATTGTCTCTCTCTTCTCTTTTTGTCTGACTATTTCGAACCGCCAGGCTCTTGGCATTAACTTAAGGAAGAAGCTGATTGAACCATAGGCCTGACACTTGTCAGTAGTGGATAATGCTGGTTTCAATCTGTCATGTTCGCACATAAATGAGCAGTGACAGAGATGGACTGTTGAATAGAAAAAGCAGTTTTACTGTGGCTAACCTTTCCATGTATAAATGCAGCCAGTAACAAGGCCTGAAAATAGCTTGTATAGCTGAGAAAGAACATTCTGAAACATATAACAGAATGATGTATTATCTCTTTGGCTATCAGAAATTGCCCCGTTAACAATGGGCACCTTCCTGAGTATAAAGATAAAGTGGACCTTCATTAGAAAAAATGACACAGACAGATTCACTTCAGTGTGAATTGTCAATACAATATTTAGTAGGTAGCCAATGTCATTCTGCTACCTGGGAGGAAAGCATTGCCCTGTCTGGAAGTTAAACAGCCTAGTTCTTTGACAAATTAGCTTTTTAAAAGAGAGAATAATATCAACTGCTTAGTCCTTTTTAATCAACAGCAGATTGATTAAAAGGTACAAATTATACCTTTTAAACATTTTACCAAATCTCATCAGATGGCTCAAGAAATACCCCTCTGCTTTCCAGTCCATCCAGCTAAAAGTTCATTTGGAATACTGAGCCCTAAAAATAGAAGAAGAATGGAAAGTTGTTATGATTTCTGCACACTTTTATGATATGCTGAAATTTCATTATGTACAATAGATTCATTAATATGAAATGTTTCTTTAAAAGCAAATTTAAGTCTGCCACAGTTTCAGAACAATTTGCATAAGTGTGTGCGTGCGGGTGTATGCGTGCACACACACACACACACACACACACATCCCCTAAGTTTCTAATTAAATACTAATTAGTACTATCACCAGAATTGTCTCCCAGCCCTAGCTCCTCATGGCTTTGTCACTTTGATTAATGCATAGTCATTTATTAACTTATTTAACTAGCTGAGGTGCTTCATGACAAACCAGATTAAATTATTCTCATAACAGTCTTGTTACTAGGGAGAAAAAAAAAGGAGAAGAATTTTAATAAAAATTACCCTCAATAATCTTACAGCTTTTCCACAGCACCGTTAAAAGATGGAAATTGGCTCCTTGTTTGATTTATAATGTATGGGGTTGTATAAAGCATCCATTAATAAAATTTATGTGTTCATTTAAGCAGGAGCTTTACAATGGTACTGTAGCCCTGAGTGCTTATTATTTAACTTTTGCTATAGTTATGAAAATAATTAATGTTCGGACTAGACAGGGACTAAAATACCCGCTAGAAAGAGATAATTAGAGGCATAAATAATGCGTAGGCCTAGCATGTTGGTTTAAAAAATATATATTAATTGTCTCTGCTTCCCAGTTAAACTTTATCAAAGAGGAATAGTTTATGTAGGCTGTTAGCTTTAAGAGAAATAATGTTCCAGCTAATTTGGAGGTGGGGGATAGTTCAGTATGAAATAATGGGAGGTTTGTGAGTCTAAAGAGCACAAGAATTAAGGCTAAATGTTGTTTGTGATAAATATCGACAAGTCCACCCTGCACAAGGCAGGCGAGTTATAAAGACAAAGCTATTACAAAATTCCTCGCCCCATCATTGGTTTTGTAAATAAGTTCATGGTGCAAAGCGGAAAAATAAGTGTAGTGCTCTTTAGTAATATTTGTTTCCAAAGTATGGGGACAAAATCCCCAAGGTATGTCGATGTGATAACATCAAAATATATGACAAAGTAATTCCACATCAAGAGAGAGATCAAGTGTGAATTTTTCTCCCCAACTTCAAAACACTGGACAAATGGTGATGCATTAAAATAAACTAAAAATACTTTAGTAAATACTATTATCAAGTGTCATATTTCAGTATTGAATAACACCATGAACTAAGATAAAAATTAAATATTTAATATTTATCATGTAAAGTTATCAAAATAAAACTCGATATAGAACTTTTGTCCTCCAAAGCTTTTGTCCTCTATACAGTGGTATTATATGGTATAACACATTCATATTTACTTGGAATTGGACAACAGAATAAGAAATCTTCAAGCAAAGAGTCTTGGATATCAGTATTCAATGATCTCCACTATACATTATGATTCCTAAATTCCTAAAATGGTCAGCCAAGAACAAAAGAGCACTGACAAAAGAAAAATACTTAACTATGGGCTTGACACAGTGCCAGGAATGGTGTGTACCAGGGTGAGCTTTGAATTGCTGGACTCCATGGCAGATGCAGGTGATTCTATAAAACAATATATCAGGGAATGTAGTTCATATATGCACCAGAAATAGAAGACATCATATGCTATTTGATTGTTATTTATATGTCTTGGTGAGGATCCAGTATCTAGATCCATTACTAATTAGAACAGCTCCCTATGGTCTTCATCTTAGATTGTCTTATTTCCTTCAGGAGGTAAATGTACATGTTGTCAGCCATTGCCATGTTTGGCCAAATGAGAGATAATTTTCTAGGATAGATCGTTTACAAAGGATGTGAACTTATTTACACATATTTTAACATGGTGAAACACTTGTACCTATTCTGTCACACTGTTGTTGATGCGACATTGTGGGTTTTTTTTATTTTGAGATGGTTTTTTGACTAATCAATAAAAATCTACTACTTCTACCAGAAGATGACCATATTGATTTGCTAATGTATCAAGGTCATGACTGGATACAACTGGAGATAATGAATATGCAGCATTTCACTTTGTTTTTATTACCAAAGACCCATTGCCTGTTGCAAAGGGCATAACCAGATAGCATCATTGGAATTGTGATCCAATGGAGTGTGCATTGGAGTAGTTTCGATCAAAAAACGATGCCAACATAAAATGTCCTGCCTAATTGCTAAGCCCTCAGCCATAGTAATAAGCGCATATCAAGTCCTAATATTACTATTTTAAAGTAGGCCAGGTTTGCAGATTTCCATGCTAATATTTCCTTTCCCCCAGCCATCATTCACCAATAGGAAACAACTACTAATAACTTTCTGTAATGTAGTGCAGGCAGAGCTGGGTGAGTGAAGGTGGATGCTTGGAATAACATGTTAATACCTTACCCAATAAACAGGCAAGAAGCAGGGAGATTGTCTGTGCCTCTGTATCATCTAAAACGCACTAATCCCATTGCCGTACATAAAAACAATTGTCCATGAGCTTTTTCTAATACGCTGTCCATCAATCCTAATAAGAAAAATTCTAGTTTCAACTGAATACCAATTTTAAGAAGGGGACAAGGATGAAGCAGAACAGAAGAATTATTCACTAGTGTTGCAAGAATAATGTTGTTGGCAATACAACTGGTTCTGCCTTTGTTTACTGCAGTACTAGAAGTATTCTATGAATGGCTATGGAGCCAGAATAGAGCAGCCAAAATCAGGCGCCTCCTTTCCCAGAATAACAGAAGCAGGAAAATGGTCAGGCATGCAAAAATCTTTGTTGGCAGAAGTGGTGGAAAACCTGTGATGCGCCAGGGTCAGCCATTCATAGAGGGTGGCACTCTTTCTTTGTTTAAATGAACCTTTTGTGCAGCACAAGACTAGTGTTTTCTTTTCCAAGAGAGTTCTTGTCATGGTTTGAATTCTCAGATCAGTGAGAATTCATGGTTATGAGCATTGCCTAATATTACATTTTCTTGGAAGAAAAATGATTGAGCTGTGTGGCATAAAATGCTTGTGGGTGTTTTTGTGTGTGCCTGTGTCTGTATGTATCTCTCTGTGTGCCTATCTGTGTATACACCATCTGAGAATAAATAAGACTGGAAATGTGAATATCTCTCATACTGTTTTCTTAACTTCTGCAGAAATCTCATTAGGCCTAGGTGTCAGGCCAGCAGTCATAGTCCTTTTGGTTCTTTGGCCTGCCACACTTCCTATTATTCTACTATGCCTTTTCTATTGTGGGAAAATGGGAGGGGGGATTGTACGGAGTTAGATGCTATATAGCCAAAACAAAGTTCCTTTCTAGAAAGCCAAGGTCATCCTTTGTCTCTGCACCTATGCACCTGACTGGAACTGGATGGGTGGAACTGCCATCATGGCAGTGGAAGATTGGACCATGTGATGGACTTGTAGGTGTGGGTGCAAGATCATAAGCTTTCAATTGGGTAGGGAAAACCGGGAAGCTTTCAGATTTGGGTTTTCCCAGATGCGCCAACATGGCTCTCTTAATAAATTGGAATTTTGAGCAATACTTTGCCTTAGACTCTGATTTAATTTTGGATGCTATTTGGAACCCTGAAACTAGGGTTCCTGTGAAAAACAAGTCAGTTCTATCGGTATCTTTTCTAGCTTTACTGTGAAAACCAATAGTTTCATTCCTTCTGTTTTCCAATCACTTGAACAGGCTCAACCTCTCCCTTGTATATTGGATGGAATAATGGAATAAAGATGAAATCTTTCTTTCTTCTTAATATATATTTCTTCTTTATATCTTATTTTCCATTTAGACGCACTACCGGAATGTTATGGGCTATCATTAATCCTGCATCTAGTCTTCAGTAGACTTGCTACAAGGCAAGCCATACTGAGCATTTTTTCCTTAGAACTGAGAAACTACTTCGTTGAACAGGATTTCAAAGGGATCATCCTCAAGAGTCATTATGGTACACAGTAGACGCAGACCAAACGATCCATCTCAAAAAAACATTCATCACCATCATCACGGCAAATTAAAGTTAGAATCCTTGGTAGCCCCATTGTCTTTAACTTCTATTGAAATCAATATCAAATGTTCTTCATTTCATGGGACCTAACTGCAAATTTGCTCAGAAATGGACTTATTGTCAAAATACACTCTAAGATTCATTTTGTATTGGTGAATAGTGTTCGCTTGTTCTTTTTGCTTTCTTGGAACAATCTTATACAAATCTACATCATATCAGATTTCAAGATGGGGATAATGTCTCTTCATAGTTGAGGACAGATAATTTATAAACCATGATAAAGAAACGGCCAACTTCTTCTATATCAATATTCTATTTGAAGTACTGCAACATTTAACAAGATAGGAATAAGATTTTTTCCAAGTATTGAGCCTTTCTATGTTCTTTTGCCTTGGGATTTCCCCTTGATACCAAATAGATTTTCAAAGGTCTTAGGCTGAGGAGCATGTGGTAGCTGGCTGTGACTAAGAGAAAGAGAGAGCGAGTGAGCTGAAAAAAAAGTTCTGAATCCATTGCATTTAAATGCTACTTAATGGAGGGACACAATGGCTAAGTGGCTAAGATGCTGAGCTTGTCGATCAGAAAGTTTGGTAGTTTGGCAGTTTGAATCTCTAGCACTGTGTAATGGAGTGAGCTCCTATTACTTGTCTCAGCTTCTGCATGTAAAAATACAAGTAGGAAAATAGAGACAACCTTTGGTGGAAAGGTAACAGTGTTCTGTGAACCTTCGGCATTTAGTCATGCCGGCCACATGACCATGGAGAACGTCTTTGGACAGCTCTTTGGGTTTGAAATGGAGATGAGCACCACCCCCTAGAGTCAGGAATGACTAACAGACATGTGCAAAGGGAACCTTTACCTTTTAATGGAGGGATATGGAGTACATTTTCACAATTTATATGCATTAGAATCCATTTTCTATTCATCAGAACCTCTGATGTGTCCAACGCAATCATACAATAGTACTTTTACTTTTTATCTTTAAACATTTTTATCGCTAAAGTGTGAGAAGGAGGATTATATGAACTGGAGGCTGCACTGTAGAATGTGTTTAAGACAACCCTTTCTGCATTAAAAGGTGCCCCATTTATTCTCTGTTACTGACATATTCTAGATGGAATACCATTCCTTTTAATACCAGGCACATCTGGCAACTACACAGAAAGATGAGAAATTTGGTTAAATATCACATGACCAATAACACTAGCACTATGCCCAGGCTGGATAGCCATATGTTCTCCATTCAAAATTCCTTTCATCCTCCTGTTACAAAAGCCATCAGCTCAGGCAGAGGAGGGGAAAGGCTGGGCTGTCTGTGATACTAAACCTTAAATGCAAAGCTTTTACATTTGGCTTCTCTCACTTTTGTTAACTGGTGCGGTTTTGCATCTGCCTTTGCAGCAAGCAAGACATTGTCTGCAAAATGGAGATTAATGTTATTGACTTACTGTATGGGGATGCTGTAAGAATTAATGAGATTCGTGTGTTGACAGAATTGGAATAATCTTAAGGCTGAAGAAAGGTTTCTCATAAAAATATAGTTCTCATGCTTTTTAATGGGTTGTTAGGTTTCTTTACGTTAATATCTATTATAAGATATTAGTGAATAACATATTACCCTTGCTTTTCTTTATCTTACCTTATTTGCATATCTGCTATTGGTAGCATCCCTTCCTTCTTTATTCTACAACAGCAGCCCCCAATCTTTGGGGCACCAGGGACTGGTTCGGTGGACTGGAGAGAGCATGGTTTGGTATTCTGCCTGCAACCTATGAATGCGGCTTTGCTTGTTTGCATAGCCAGGTTGCTGGTATGCAACCAGGGCAGGTTTCTGGAACAAATGTCTGAAATGCTACTCAAAGAATAATCAAGAAAACCTCTAATTTCAACCAGTGTGGTACAATTTGAAAGTAAAGGGATTTATAAAAATCTAAAGAGGGACCAATATTGTCCAATGTTGGGGCTACACATATCAATGAGGAGTCCTGGGTGCTGTCTGAGCTTGCTTGTTTTTTTGCAGATGTTTCGCTGCCCTAACTCTGTAACTCTGATAATGATACTGTAAAGTACCACTGATGATAGTTAGGGTAATGAAATGTCTGCAAGAAAACAAGCAAGCTCAGAGAGCACCAAGGACTCCACATTTCAACTCCTGAGCTACAAATATTGTCCTTTAGTGGTACCATATGAATATCTAAAATAATATATAAAATAAGACAACATCATCTACAGCATGGGCGTCAAACTCAAGGCCCGGGGCCAGATCTAGCCTGGGGGTTGCTTAGATCTGGCCCACGGGGCTGCCCTGGAAAGGACCAGCCTGCAGTGCCTCCTCCCGCAAAAACAGAGGGTTATAGGAAGTCATCACAGGCAAAAATGGAGCTCAGGAACCCATTTTCATTGGCAGAGCACTTGGGCCACCATAGGTGCCCCCAATATGACTGATGCTGAACTGGTCACGCCCACCCCAGCCATACCCACCCTGGTCTCCTGAGGTCAAACACAATCCTGAGGCAGCCCTCAATGAAATCAAGTTTGATTTCATTAAACTCTGATCTATAGTATCTGAAATTATCCCAGTCTAAGTTAAATTTGGACTCCTACCTGATTATTCTATCTATGGAGTACAGAAGAAAAAGAGAATAGTGACAAGAGAATAAAATAGGGAGGCAGAAGAATAATATTTCAATTACTGATTGGCTCACATGCTAAAGATGCGCATGAAATACAAAATAGGAAGAGATTGTACATAACACTGGTAACTTTTGTCTAAAATATATCTATCTTTTTGCACCAAAAATAATTTCATGAGAATCTGTAGAATGGCATGCAAGAAAGAAGAGATTGCTTCATTTTTATATATATATTTTAGCTTGAATTTACATTGTTAGGAAACAACATATAGACATTTGAACATTTATACATAGCTACAGTAGGAATTTTACACTAAGTTACTGAATGGATCATCTAATAATCAAGCAACTCTTCTCCCCCGGCCTTTAAAAATCTGCTCACACTCCTAATGTCTGCCAACATCTCCTGACAGAGAGACTCCGTTTGTGAAAACCGTAGGCAACAACTCTGCAAAAACATGTAACTTCGTGCTAATTGTGTCCTCTTGAAGAATTGGCCTGCAATTTCTAGAATTCTCAGCCGTTACGTCTGTGATCAAGGATCACCCTTGTTTCAGAATATACAGTACATATCATTGCTCCCAATTTTAAACTGAATAACTTTAAGAAGCCTACTCGGCGTTGGCATTTGCTCTCTTGGCTGGCGAGAGCCCTTTGCTTTCTCTGTTTACAGGAGACACCTGCTTAATCTAATCACTCTAGGGAGGAAACCAAAGCACAGTAACATTTGCCCTATAGCATTTCTGCCTCCCACCACTGTTAACAGTTTCTCCAGCTATGCTTAGCCATCCTGAAATGGGCTGAGATCCCACTTGTTAATCCCACATCAAATGTCAACTTGCTGGAGAATTTGACTCCTGAACTCTCTTAAGGTTGTGAGTCAGCCATTGTCTCAATTTATGCAGCAGGCCATGACTAGCAGGAAGGCTGGAGAAATTATCACTTAACTCAGAGAAAGTTTAGCCCACCATTCACTGGACTAAAGGACTGTGTTAATACTGAATATTTACTTTGCATTGAACAATACTGAAGCACTTTCCTTTTTTTAATTTAATTGACTTCCCTACTTTATAAATCATCATTAGTGTAGAATGTGGGCGGTTAGAAAATTTTACTACTAACAGAGATACAAAAGTGGGCGGTAGATATAACAAGGTTGACTACCCCTGTTCTACACCCTTAAGGTTTTATTTGAGGGCAATTCTCTTTGGCATCTAATGATTCCTATAAAGAAAACAATGTTCTTCTAGTCAGTTATGCCCCCCCCCCTGAACTTTAAAGAATGACTTTTATTTTTAACTTCTCAGTTGGAAAATATGTGTCAGCTTAATTAATTTAACCTACGTACCTTCAGTCTTACTTACAGAAACTGCATCTATGCTATTTTATGTTACACGCATTTTTTATATCTTATGAGTCACTAGATAAGTAATAAATAAACAAATAAAGTCAAAATTGTGATCTAAGCAGTTTTGAACATTATTCAAATCACATAGGTTTTAGTACAGGAGACGTGTTGCATAATCCTAAATGAATAACTTCCCCTTTGTCTTGTGGCTTGCAGCTATGGGACTATGCAAAGGACAGCAATTTTCAACAAGTTTTTTTTTCTCCCTCTCAGGATGCACAGGGAACCTAAATAAGGCCGATAATAGAATTAGAATAGAATAGAAAGAATAGAAAGAATAGAATAGAATAGAATAGAATAGAATAGAATAGAATAGAATGACAGAGTTGGAAGGGACCTTGGAGGTCTTCTAGTCCAACTCCCTGCCTAGACAGGAAACCCTATACAACTCCAGACAAATTGTTATCCAACAACTTCTTTAAAACTTCCAGTGTTGGAGCATTTATAACTTCTGGCAGCAAGTTGTTGCATTGATTAATTGTTCTAACTGTCAGGAGATTTCTCCTTACTTCTAAGTTGCTTCTCTGCTTGAATTAGTTACCACCCATTGCTCCTTGTTCTACCCTCAGGTGCTTTGGAGTATAGCTTGACTCTCTCTTCTTTGTGAAAACCCCTGAGATATTAGAACACTACTAACATTTGTTAGACACTGTTGCCCTCTTGAGCAAAACAGGTAGAAGTGACCCATCAGGCACAGGGTCTGAAGAGACCTTTGTTACATAGGTAACAGAATAGGGCTTGGAATAATGTTTCTAATCTCCAGGAAGTGTCCAGATCTTCTAGATTGAATAGAATGAGCTCAATAGCCCAACCTCAAGAAATAAATGAAAATAATACATTATAAGCACTTGCTTCTTTAGAACTACTCTGTTTCCCTGAAAATAAGCCCAACCCGAAAATATTGCAGCACAGCAGCAGCCATGAGGTGACCACACTCACTGCCTCCTGCACCTCAAAAATAAGAACCACCCCAGCCCCCAAAAATAAGAATGGCAAGTGCTCATTTCAGGGGTCAAAAGAAAATAAGACTCTATCTTATTTTTGGGAAATCAGGGTAGCAGATACTTATCTTCTTGGGTGTAATGTGTAGTTCACCCCTGATGAAGGTGCCATGAATGAAATGTAATTCTGTACATTGACGGATCAGATCTTTTCCATTCCTACCATCTCACAGGCATATTGTCCTTGTTCGAAAACCAATACACATCTGGATACACTGAGAATAAATTTTAAAAAGTTAACTCTTGCTCAAATAAATTTATGATAAGATTATTAAATTAAGGGCTAAGAAACACTGGTGGTGGATTGAGAAGGAGAGGGTCAGGACTGAGTAAGTAACAGCTTGGATTGAGCATGAAATTGAATTGTGGTGTTTATTACATGACCCGACCCTCTGGAATGATCTACCCCCAGAACTACGCACTATCACGGACCTTCCCCTCTTTCGCCGTTCACTTAAAACATACCTGTTTCAGCAAGCTGGTCTTGCTTAATCGTATAGATTCCATCACGATATAGCTTCTGCCAAATGAGTCAATGGATGCTGGGTTTTTTAGGGGTTTTTTTTAGGAAATTTTAGCACAGGTCTTTATTTAATCTCTTTTTACTTATTTATTGCATTTCTATTATTGTTGGTTTTAATTTCCTGTGCACCGCCCTGGGTCCATTTTGATGGAGAAGGCGCGGTATATCAATTGAAATAAATTGAAATAAATTGAAATTAAGTGATGTTGAGTTGGCCACGCCCACATGGGCACATGACTACCAAGCCACGCCTACCTGGCTGGTCATTAGGGCAGAGAACTGGTTGTTAAAATATTTGAATCCCATCACTGGGTTACACTTATGCTCATTAAAATCACTCACTGTAATACGTACAACTCAGCCTTTAGTGGGAAAAAGCAAAAATTTAAAAAAAGCAAAATGATCCAGGATATCCTAACATACTGGGTCTGAGGAATGCATTAATTAATTAATTAAAATCTAGGATATCTGTGTCCTACTTTTTCCCTTATCATGTACAATTTATAGAAATGGGAATAATACTCGGTCTTTCAATGGGGTTTAACTCAAACAGATGCATGAACGGAATATTTTATTTTGCTCTTATTAATTGTTGCCTTTGATGTGATTTTACATTTTGGAAATTAGTACATTGTCAACATATGCCTAAAATTGTTGAATTATCTTTTTTTTTAAATGTCTTGAAATATCTTTTGTTTAAAATCTGAAATACTACAGCATAAACAAAATAGAAGGCAATGGACTTCAAGCTAACTTATCATACTTAAATTCACCAAGAATGTATGGATAGCTAAGTGCATTGCCCATTGTTGAGAAACTCTTTATTCTGTTAAAAGAAAAACAACAACAGCTTTTCAAATAGAAAAGATAATCATATAGCCAAGAAGGGGGAAAAGGGGGTATGACGGCTCAGTGGTTAAAGACCCGGAGCATGTCAGCTGGAAAGCTGACAGCCTGGCTTGGAGACCCATGTGCTATGCAACAGGTTGAGCTCCCATTCTTGCCCAGCTCTTGTCCACCTACCAATTCAAAAGCACGCCAGTGCAAGTAGATAATTAGGTACCACTTGGATGGGAAAGTAACGGTGTTCTGTGCACCTCAAAAAATATAGTCATACTGGCCACATGACCACGGAACATCTTCGGACAATGGTAGGGGTTCTTCAGTTAAGAAATGGATGTGAGCATCGCCCCCTAGACTTGGACACAATTGGACGGGAGAAAACTTTACCTTTAAGGATGGAAAAGTGTGTATTCTTTCCTTTAAATGTAGATGGGTTCCAAAGTTGAAGTCGAAGAAACTAAGAATGGAATGCAGAACCCTATATGTTTGCAACAGGTCAGCTTCCATCAGATAGGAAGTTGTATTCGTACACGTAAGGGTTAACCATGCAGGGATGTGTTCCATTAATTTTGCATAGAAAAATAAAAAGGGTAAAGGCACTTCAACTGAAGCGATTGATCAATTTCCCTTTTCTTTCTCCTATTTTTAGAGAGACCTGTGAGTGATTTAAGGTTTGCAACTTTGCTGAATTAAAGGTCAGTGGCTGTAGCAGAGGTCTTGTGCCCATGAGTGCTCAAGGGCAACACACTGACTTCTGGTCAACATAGTGCATGTACTTGGAGTGCTACAAGTGTTCTGATTAGCCTGTATTTTTCTGAAATGCTTTAAATGCCTTCAAACCAGCCAGAAGAATTTCTCTGTGTATTTGAAATATCCTACTCCTGAAAAAAAGGGAGTTTTGTTTAATAGGAAGCCTTGTGACGAGAGATATGATATCACACTGTTTCAAGAATAAATACATCTCTATTGTAACCTCATCCAGTTAAAATATTGGAATGAAAATACATACGGGAAAGAAATTCCCATGGGAATAGAATAGAGTAGAGTAGAGTAGAGTAGAGTAGAGTAGAGTAGAGTAGAGTAGAGTAGAGTAGAATAGAATAGAATAGAATAGAATAGAATAGAATAGAATAACACATTTGGAAGGGATCTTGGAGGTCTTCTAGTCCACCCCCCTGCTCAGGCAGGAAACCCTACACCACTTCCGACAAATGATTATCCAACCTCTTCTCAAAAACCTCCAGTGTTGCAGCATTCGCAACTTCTAGAGGCAAGTTTTTCCACTGATTAATTATTCCCCCTGTCAGGAAATTTCTCTTTAGTTCTATTAAAACAAATAGATATCGAAATAGGTAAAAGCTTTTGTTTGTCCAATTCCGATTCTTTCCAAAGCAAGGATAAATCCTGAAATTCATTATGGATATGTCTCACCACATTATAGATCTGTTCTACTATTTCAATAGACTGATAAAAAACAAAGAAACGTTAGATGAAAATTAATTCAAAGGCTGCTGTAGTTTCCAGAGAAATACATGCTCAGAGTTCCTGAAGAAAACTGTTGATTAATAATTCCTGAATGAACATAATGGATACTATTTTTCCCCCCTAATGATCAATACGGTGGGCATATAATGAAATCCCAAACTTTGTGCCACACAATGTCCTAAGTTAATTAATTATGTCTCGTGAACGGGACATACAAAAATGCCGCCATTAAGTAGGCCTATCAGAGTGAGGTAAGAAAATAATCCATTGAGTAGTTTACCTTTTGGTATTCTCACTGCATGGTTATTACAACGATAGGTTGTGCCATAAGACCAGAATTTTGCTGAAGGAAAATTCTGGTGGAGATTTCATTTGCTAATGCTTCATTTATTGTAATTAGAATTTTATTCCCTGCTTTGAGATGGTTTGTACAGTAGTGGCCAAAATTGTGGAAATCATTTGGGAAAAGTGTACAGTATTTTTGAAGTTTGATGGCTAAGAACACCACTTTTTTTTTTAGTAGTACCATAAAATTATATATCAATGAAAAGCTAATTTAATCAAGATTGTGAAGCAGCAACGTTTGTTCAATTGTTTATGTTCTATGAAAAATATAGCCAAATAATCAGAAAAAGAAAGCACAACTCACTTGGGTTGATATCAGGTAGTTTTCCTTCATGTGATTGTAGCCAATCAGCATGAGTGTCTAGTGAGCCACTCAGATGTCATCTTGTTTTGGCCATGAGCCAATCAGATCACAGTATGATTCAGTTATTGATGTCATGTATTGAAGCTGAGAAGAGGACATTTGTCAGATGTAGTTTTTGTATATCTTGGGGTTTTTTTCTGTGTTTCACTTTCCTTCCTTATAACTGCTGTTCTGAGAGCAAATCCTTCATAAAAGTTATTGCATTAAATTCCTGATTAAATTATCTTTCCATTGATATATAATTTTACGGTACTACTCCAAAACAAATTGGTGTTGATGATGATGATGATGATGATGATGATGATAATAATAATAATAATAATAATAATAATAATAATAATAATAATA
>JAPKID020000526.1:3809-17745 GCA_026931265.2 Tropidonophis doriae | reverse complement strand
GCCCGCTGGAATTGTTTGGCGGACGGCACCCGGAGAAGCCCCTCTCTGTGTGAGCGAATTGGTCGCAGGGATGTATGCGGCAGGATACGATCCCGCAGGTAACTAGGTCCTGTGCCATGGAGCGCTTTAAAGGTCTATCTATCTACCTCCTCTCTCTCCCCCTACCTATCTACTGTATTTCTCTTTCTCTCTCTATTTCTCTCTCTCTATCCCTCTACCTACTTATCTATCTACTGCATTTCTCTCTCCCTCTCCCTTTATCTACCTACCTACCTACCTACCTACCTACCTACCTACCTACCTACCTACCTACACACTCTGTCTCCCTCCCTATTGTATTACTGTATTTCTCTCTCTCCCCCCCCTTCTACGTATCTACCTACTCTCTCTCTCTCCCTACTTACCTACTGTATTTCTCTCTCTTTTTCTCCCTCTCTATCCCTCTATCTACCTACCTACTTTTTTAAAAAAATTACCTCTTCAAAACCTGGGTGCTTCTTATACTCCCATGCATCTTATACTCCAAAAAATATGGTAAGTAAATATATATTTCATTGTCCTGTTTCTATTAATCTGAAATTTCAGTCCTGTAATATATTTCTTCTTTTCAGATATCTGGTGGAACACACAGTCCTTCATTAAAATGGCTTGACAAAAATTGGAATTAAGTGGTTCACTTTTTCTTCATTATATGCTAGCTTTTGATTTATTTAATCAAGCAGCTGACACACTGATTTTCTTGTTCCTTGTATTTTAAACATTTTAATCTTTGTCCAACATCAGTTCTAAATTCTAAAGTTTAGCTTTTCTCTACAGTTTCAGACTTCATTACTGTAATCATGTTAGTGACCTGTTTCTACTTTCATTTTCTAGATGTGCTTGTTGTTGTGAATTTGTATTTTAATGAATTTCCATCCACCTTAAACTCCCTTTTCTATTAGTTTGTTTTTCTAATGAATCCTCCTTATCGTTTTTCTGGGTTTATTAAAATACAGTCCATTAAATTTTTATTGTTTTAAAACTGCAAAGAAAAGTATTTGACTATACGTAAGTTGGTTTCCTGGAAATACAAATAATGTTTTCATCTGTTAGTTATTTCCACTTCCTTGACTACATGTTCCAATTGATTAGTATCAATTAATAGCCTAGAAGAACTCTTTTCTCCAGCCTCCCTCTATTCTCTCCAATACAGTGGAGAACAGTTTTTATTGTCTTTATCCCCCACATATTTGAACCCCGATTCACTCTACAGCAGTGTTTCTGAGCCTTAGAAACTTTAAGGTCTGTGAACTTAAACTTGCAGAATTGCCCAGCCAAGAACTGAAGTCCGCACATCTTAAAATTGCTATGATAGAGAAAACTGCCCTATAATATTGGAAAATTAATTTGGATTACTGAACAATCTTAGATACTTTTAACATAGCAACTAATTATTTTCAATTGTGTGTGCTTCTTTTGAATCAACTTTATCTTTAATTGTTCAGTTCCAATCACAGAAAGCATCTCACTAGGTCTCCATTATACCTACTGAATCTTATTTCTTCCCTTGACTAAGAGTTCAAGCTCAATTTATTTGTCTTTGGTACTCTATTAGTAGGTATGATGGTCATACATTTTATTTGAGTGGTTAATAGCAGCACTCTCTTTTCCTTCCACAGTGTTCAAGTATTTATGTGAAGTCCTTCCTTCAGAGTTCTTATCTTCAAGCCCAAAAGGATTACATTTTAAAACCTTCTGGTCAAATTTGCCACGCTTCAGCCTGGCAAGCAGTCCATTATTCTGATAATTAAGACTATTGTTCCAGGAATCTAATCTCTTCCATCATCATCAATTGCCTAACCAGACATTCATTTGCAATATTCGTCTTTCCTACTCCAATCGTTTTAGATTGCAGGGAAAACTACCCAAGATCAATACCATCACATCCTTCCATCATCTTGAGCTTCCTTCAGCATCCATATTCCTTGAAGTATAATTTATTTCCACATAAATTAGATGGAAGAGTTATTTGTCTGTGGGATTCATAAATCTTGAAAGTTAGTCCTGAGATATCCTTGATATTTATTTGTAGCAGATAGTTCATATCATAAACCAATGAGTCCAAATAGCATAACATGTTTTTTTAAAGTAATAAGACACTAACCATCATAATTCTTTCCTTCGTTTGATCAAAACTGAATAGAATGTAATGATTAGTTCCAGAGATTTGGAAATTATTTATTTAGCTATTAATTTGATTTGTCTTTATTCTATTTCCTAAGCTCATTCAATTCAGATAAGACCGGGTGGCTTATAAAATATCAACCATATTTAAAACACAATTTAAAATATAAAAAAATGTTACAAAATTCCTAGAGGAAAAAAACCCAATAATATTAAAAAAAACAAAACATGACAGGATTTCCACAAACCCTCTAATCCCAGGCCTGGAACAGAATCAGATCTTGAGGGACTTTAAGACATTTGGAGAATGAGAGCCATATGTATTTCTGGGGGATTCAGCATCCTGCATCCTGCCTGTTTCTTTCTTTCTTTTTGCATGACTGGAAAATTCAAAGTATATATCTTTAAAAACTTGAACATTGTTTCTTAGTTCCAATGGTGCAGAATACTGTCGCTGTTCCTTGATTCTTGCTATTATTGTTGTCAATTAACCATCATTCTTTATTTGACAATCTTCCTTATGGTAAGTTGTTTTCAATGTTGGTTTCTACCTTAGGAATTGCTTTATGATAACCAATAAAACATCCTTTCTTATCAGGTAGCCATTTACTGCTCCTGTTCTTTGATTTATTCTTCAAGGGCAACTACAGGGTTGCACTTGCTGAATACGTAGGCCAGAGTGTTGCCAACCAGGAACATAAACAGACATGAGCACTGCAAGTAAAAGATTTCTCATCCAAGGATCTTCATCTTCACTTTTGTTTCTTAAGCTTTTACCAGTTTTACGGCAGAGGAGCATATAATCATAAAATAATAAAAGTTGAGAGAAGTGGCCATTAGGCCATTGAGTCCAATTCCCTGTTCAGTGCAAGAATCGACATTAAAGGAGATGGATGATAGTCTCGCTCTGTTAGGAAGGTTTTTTCTCATCAATATTAAAGTGGAATTTGTGTTCTTGTAATTTAAATCCATTATTCTGTGTCCTGCATTGTGAAACAAGAGAGAACAGGATTTCTTCCCTAAGACATTTTTTTCTGGTATTTGAAGAGTGCTATCAGTTTCTCTCACAGTCATCTTTTCTTAAGGCTAAGCATAATGCTGTATCTCTTTCAGTCTCTCTTTAATTATTTTAATTTCTAGTCTCCTGACTATCTTCCCCCCCCCTCCCAAATGGCCCAGTTTTTTCCTGAATCCAGCCCAGAACAGGACACAGTATTTGAGACAAACTGCAACCAAAGCTGAATAAAATAGAATATTAGTTCAGTGAGTTTGGAAATTATACTTTTGTTGATACATTTGATACATTATTTGTTTTCTTTACATAATATTTCACTGCTGGTTCACATTCTATACTATTCTATTTTATACATAATTCAACTATTATGAATACTACCAATTCAATGTTCTAGATCTGTGCATTTGATTTTTAATTTCCTATATGAAGACATTTGCAATTTGTACAAAGAGCAAATATATTAGATTTCATTGTGTTACTTTTAGTTGCTTCTCCAAGCTGCAAAAATCATTTTATGGAAAGGAATGTAGACCTGACCTTGGGAATAGGGGATGAATGAATGAATGAACAATTAAGAAGAGACTTTCATAAAAGATTGTCCAGTCCCTAGAAAGAGGGAAATAGAAGAAGTAAATAGGAGAAAAAATAAGAGAACTAAATTAAAAATAACATCATGTTGAATTTATTTCATTTAAGATGGACAAACAAAACCTGTTACAGTCTTCAAGATTCTTTTACCTTCCAACAATGAAAAGCAATCCTGGATTCCTTGCCATGCTTGCTTCTTGAAACTGCATACCTAGAGATATGATATTTCTGTCTTCAAGAGCATTAACCGTCCTCTCCAATTTTATATGATCTGCAATCTGAAAATAATTCTTCCTTTTTATCCAAATCCAATGAAAATTTTGAAAGTTAGGCAACCCAGAAATCACTGAGATTTTTAGTATGGTTTTGAAGTATATTTTATCAATTTAATTGTCATGCTGTTCAATGTACCCTTAACTGGATTGCTGATCAATGTATCATGCAATAATTTATGATCAATATGCTTTGCTGAAGTCAAGGTATAATCTATCTACAGCATTCCCATAATTTGCTATATAAGTTACTCAATCAAAAAATTAGGTAAGGGTCGGGTATAGCAATATTTGTTATTCATAAAGTCACACTGATTTGAGCTAATTACTGCATTGTTTTCAGAATCATATCTGTATTTAAGATTCTCCTAGATATTGATATCAAATGGATTGATTTTTAATTTGTGGGCTCTGCCTTTCCTCCATTTTTGAATATTTGTTCCAATTAGTCAGGATTGCTCAAAGACAAACTATGGCCAGACTGTAGCTAGTTGCTTCAGTAACCTAGGATGCACTCGATTTTGTTCAAAACTTTTTAACTTTTTCAAAGAAATTAGGTATTCTCGTTTCTCCTTGTTTGATTATAAGTTTAGTCAAATACCTACAGCTCTTTTAGGATGGGGAAATTTTAGGGATGTCTCTTTAAACTCCCTAGGCAGCTTCCATTGACTAAAAATTGTTTGGCCTTGTTACTCACTTGCTTAGTGAGAGAATTAAAATGTAGTGGAAAAAAGTCAAAATTGTATTCAACTAATTAAAATGCTGATAGCAAATTTACTCATGTATAAGGGTGGATTTAAACTTTAAAGAATAAATATATGGTGTTTAGGTTACATTGAAGTAACATATCTCACCTATTGTTCTTTAATTCTGCTCATGTACTGTACATCTACATTTTGGTCTCAGCTTTACTATTAATTAGATGTGACTGTACTTTGATTAATTGCTAACATATGTCACATATGCACCATATAAGGAACTGCAACCTACATTTTTCCACTTATTGAATGCCTGATCCAGTGGATATAAGCCAAACATTGTTCTTAAATAACCAAGAAACTAATCTTATCATAAATAATAATATGGATATAATCAGAATACAATACAATAATTCATTTGAAGTGTTAACAGTTCACGGAAGTATGCAATAAGAATACGCCATAACTGCCAAGATAATGCATGCAGGATCATATAAGTCATATAGGCCATCAGTATCTTTGGTTTAGCCCAGGCTTTTTGATTTCATTTAATTTGATTCCAGTTTCTCAATAAGTTCTCATGGCTCCATAATTTGTGTGTTGTTTTTTTTAGAAAAAATCATATAGTAGGCTGTATTCTATGTTCCATGTTTCCTTGCAAAACTCCTATGTATCTATGAAATTAGAGAAAAGAATACAGCATCTTATTGGAAAAGTAATAAGCCTGATCTAGTGTGTGGTATGTATAAATCATTTCAAATTTCACAGGCTTCTAGCATGAATACAAATTAATTTGTAAAGGATGGCTGTTGCCTCATTAGGAGGTCTTTTGAAACTATTCCAAACATTCTAGAACCATAGTTCTCAACCTGTGGTCCACAGATCCCTGAGGAGCCCTGATGTCACCACAAGAGGTCCACAAAGGTTTGAAAAAATATTATGATTTAAATCTTAAGTCTTGAGGATCCGTGGCCATGGTCCATGGCCAAAAAAGGTATTTAAAGGAGGTCCATGGTGAACAAAAGTTTGAGGACCACTGTTCTAGAATGTTTAGGTTCTGATTTGAGTTGAAAATATGTGACCTAATATCAAATTAGAGCCTGCTTATGGAAACCTTAGTTCAGCTGCTTTCAACTTGTAATAGTTTATTCAAATGAAGAATTGCAAGTACTCAAATTCAAAAGCTTTTGCTTACTAATAGTATAAATGATATCTGTTTGAGTACTGTTAAAGAATTTAAATAAAGCACTTGGTCTAACAAAAATGTATCTAAAATCACTCTTTGTATCAAGGATACAAATGGAAAATGGTATTCCAGTCTTTATATAAAAAAGCAGAAATAATGAAATTATTTAGTATTTCTGGATATGTTTTTGGAAAGTTGCAACTATCAGTTAAAAATAAGAAAACCAAAAATATTGTCTGCACTGACAGGCTACAACACAGTAGTATGGACAACAGCCACTTCTGGATAAGAATAGATGATCTCATTCTGTAGTCAGATTGGTACAACTCCGGATGGCCAGCTCCATGAGGCCAGTTCACCACCACCTTTGCCAGCTCACCACTGCCAATTCATCACAGGACAATTCCACACAGCCAATTCGCCACAAGGACAAGTCACTGCAGGCAGCCAGCGGGGCAATCAGTTGGGCAAACAAGTGGTGGGAAGAATGCAGATCTGTGGGGGTGGCTGGGAGGTTCTTGCTAAGAGAGCTGGACAGGCAAGCAAGCAAGTCGGGGGAAGAGCACAGAGCAGCAGTGGCTGGAGGGGAGGGGTGCTTTTCATTTTCACACACCTCCACTGCCTCTGCTACTGAGGTATTGTTCTGGGCCATTTGGAGTTTGGGTCACTTGATCATAGAGGAAGTGTTCAGATCATTTAAGGGTGGCGAGGGTGGGAGGCGCAGGTGATGGCCAAGTGCATCCCATTTTCACACTTCCTGTGAGAGCCAGTCAGTGTTTAGGTTGGGACAGTGGGGATGGTTGGGGCTGGGCAGTGGGGAGGAACTGGAGGTCAGGGGCATCCCATATTCCCACACCCCACAGCTGCCTCTGCACCACTGCCCCAGAATGGACTGAACATCACCATCCTGAAGAATCTAAACTCCAAATGGCCTGTGGCAGTGGCAGCAGCGGTGGTGGTAGTAAAGGGTGTGAAAATGGGAATCCCTTGGCCATCACAGCCCTTCTGCACTCTGCCTCCCCCCACTCATTTGCCTGCCTGCTAGCCCAGCTGTCTCTCTGGCATGATTATGCACTAATATAAAAACCATAAAAATCCATAGCTGAGATATTCTAACACCATCAACACAGCCACTGCACAGGCCCTACCACATTTCCATATCCTGCTTATGAGCTTTCCATGGTCATCAATTTGATGCTGTGAGAACATAATGCTAGACTTTGGTCTTTCATCCATTTCAGCTGGATCTTTTTAACTCTGCTTTTTTTTTAAAAAAAAGTAAAAGCTTTCCTAACCTACATATTTGGATATACTAATGTCCAGATACTCTGGATATTCTAATATTGTCTCTCGTCTCCTTTGTTCTATATAAATGTAACCATCTTCATAGACAGTGAGACTAATGAGCACTATAGTAAAGAAGCCGTGCCTAAACTTCTAATGGCCAAACATGCTGTGGTGAAAATGAAATAATCATCACATATATGAACATTTTAAGTGCACTAAGACTGAATGTGCCCTACAAATGAATTTTGAATGCAAACATAAAAGAAAATAAATGTTCCCGCAGAACATTTGTAAGTGGGATTTGTTCCTGCAAGCGAAATGATGGTTGTAATGAAGGTCTACTAGAAAAAAAGTTATACTCTGGAAAAAAGTAGATGTTTTCATTTGCTAGCTGTAGCTAATTTTCTTTTAATATATGATTTTTATGTTATACAGCCTCTGGTAGTAAGTGAAATATAATTCTAATTAATTTTTCCTATGGCTGTAGACAAATCAATAACTGTAAGGATCCCAAGGGGAAAAACAAGCAACATGGTCTTCTAGGTTCCTAACAAATGCAAATAAAATGACCTTTTCTTGACAACTATGAATATTGTTCCACATATTTACTACTAAAATTGCTGCAATCAGCAATTCATAGTGCAAATACAGAGCCAATAATAATCTTAAATAATTGTTTATTGTGGCAAAGCAGGGTGTAAACCTTTACCAATTGTTGCAATCAAGAATGCTCATATGAAACAACTGGACTATCAAGTACTAGGAATCTCTCATTATTTCTATTATAAATTTGTAGCATAAGAGCAGACACATCATTGCATTTGAGATCTACTTTATTTTATATTGGAAATATAAAAACTAACAATTGAGATACAAATTAGTGACTCAGGCAGGTATGAACAAATGTGACAGATGAAGATGTTGTATGTTTAACCTAGAGATTTATTATCAACAGTAACACACATATTATTTTGTTAATGGTTGCTTGGGTAACTAGCAGGAAGTTACGATGTGGTGGTTACATTCAGAAAAAGGCAATGGCAAATCATTTCCCTATTACACCAAGAAACCTACATGGTTGTGTCCATTAAATCTGATCCAAAGATATCTTTCTACATATATCACAAATTACCAGAATGTTTTATCACTGGCTTGTGGACCTTATTTAAGCAGTTCAATATATTGTAGATGATGAATAAAACAAACATTCTTATATCCACTAGTACCCATGATTCTCTTTTCTCCTTGCTCCTTACATTTCCATTGCCTCCATGTGGTTGCTAATAAGTTCTTGTCAGTCCTTTAGTACAATACTCTGACAAAATTATATAACCATAGAATGATATGAGTATAAAGTGCTTGGTGCTCCCTGAGTTTGGTTATTTGGTTGCAGATGTTTCATTACAGGACTAAGTAACATTATCAGTATTGATAAGCATGGGGTTTGCTCTTTATTTATACCCAGTATCTTGCCTTCCAGTATTGGTGAATGTGTGGAAAACAAAACCCTAATCAAGGAGCTACCAAGGAAAAAAAACCATAGATTTGTTGATTTCTTATACACATAAAAATAAATCATAACTTATTAGTTTACTTAGCAAAAAATACATACATTAGTTACTGTCTTAACTGATGCCGTTTAATCACTGGCAGAGTGATTAAAATGCAGTATTCCAGACTAACTCACTGTTCATTGCTAGGAGATTGATTCTGGCTCAAGGTTGATTCAGCCTTCCATCCTTCCAAGGTCGGTAAAATAAGGACCCAGATTGTTGGTGGTAATATGCTAATTCTGTAAACCACTTAGAAGGTCTGTATAGTACTATGAAACAGTATATACGGTAAGTCTAAGTGCTATTGTTTTAATCTAGTTTGCCTTTTAGGAGATATACTAAAATATCTCCCTAGCTAACTTCTGGTTCTATTAAGCTCCTCCTTCTCTTATTCATTGATGTCTGTGAAAATTGTCAGTCCTCCAGGTCATGGTTGTCCCAAAAGTGCTTAGAGCTGAAGAAGCTTCTTGGATGACAAGTGAAATGTCTTAAGAGAAAAACCAGAAACTCCAGTTGCTTCTTGAAAAAGCACCTTTGGGTTATTCATGGATGAATTAACTCTTGCTCAATAGACTTACAGTTTTTACAAGTAATGGAACATCACATTTCTAGAATGTAAGCAAATATCCTCTCAGTGCTGTAGACTTTGAGTGAGGTATGTGCTATTACAGGAGTTTTGTTTGTTGCATATTTCAATGTATGTATGGTCCTTAAACTTTAGGTAGTACCACATATGGCTTATGGGTTTATAAAGAGCTCCTAAATGTAATGATGTACTGATGTGAAATGTAGGTTCAAGTCACTGATTTAGCAGTCAGCAGCCTGTAATGTGGTGTTTGATTCAAGAAAGTCCTATTAATATTTCAGGAAAAAAACATTATCAGTTTTCATAGTTACATAAGGGGGAAAAAATCTCAATTTCTATGATTGTATAAGAGATTCACTGCAATCTCTGAAGCAATACTTTCTTCAGCTATAGAATCAGAGGCACATCAAAAGGCATGACTGAAATGTCATTTTTAAAGTGAGAAAATGGAATACTAGTCACCATATAAGGAATAATCATATTAACGTTAAATCTCTTAAATATATCTCATTACTTTTAAGTTAAATAAAATTTATCTTTTGTTACCAGTTTCTTTCTCCCAAATTAATTTTGGGAGTGAAATCTTTGTTATGTTACTTAACCGACAAAGCTTGAACCAGAAAGCATTCCCAATATTATTGACATAATCATCCATATTTTTGTTTATATTTTATGTAAGTCTGGTTTATTCTACTGAAAATAATACGAATTTTGAGAAATCAGATTTGATTGAATATGTTTTAAAATATACAATAAAAATAAAGTAGAGTGTATTACAAATGTATTTTCCTAAGAAACGTTTTTATAAAAGCAAGAAATTAAAATAGAGATTAATATTTTTTGTTACCTATGTAGGCTGTTACACTATTGAACAGGAACTGATTTTTGAAGTCTCCTTATGATAAATGCAGTTAACTTACTGAAGCATGTTTGATCAATCATAACAAAAGAGAAATTTGACTAATGTCTATGTGATTATGACACACAGGGCATACTAAACTGATCTAAACAATCTTTTCTTGATGACATCTGAAAAGATATCGCAACTCTCTAATACTTGCTATTCTTTCATGTTCTGAATGAATCCCTATTACATCTCACTCAATATTGATCTTTAAACCATGTCTCCCAATCCGTTTCCTTGTGTGGTCACTGAACAGTATAAAAGTTCAATAGGAAGATCAGCTGCTCATCCACTTTTTTGCTAAAGCAATTTGTATTATGGATTTACTTTAGCAGTCTACAGTGGCAGTTGCTGTTTTTACTATTTAAATGCTTTGATTATCTGACCTTGCTTACTTTATCTTTTTAAGCGCTGTGTACTGGCTTTAAAAGTTGATCAATAATGGGGGATTCCTCCACCGCATTATGCAGAAATCAATCCTGATTTGGGCTATTTGTATTTGCACTTACAGGTCCATCTGTCTATGTTAATTTTATATTTTCTCTTTCTTTCATAAGTAATTTGGACCTATAGTTTCAAACAGAGATTCCTAGGTCTCAGGGAATTACAGGGGCTATATTTCAGTGGAATAACTATGTCAGAAAAGATGTGAAATAATTCTTTAATGCCATAGTAGTTTGGATTGCAAATTTCATATGATTCCTCTCAATTTATTGTACTGCATTTAATGGGTCTTGAAAAATTCTATAATTTACTTTACTTACTGATTTTCAATTAATTAATTTGATGAGTTGAGGATAGAACCCTTCCTATGGTCCCGGTCACAAGCTCATGTATTCATTGTGAAACGAATACTTATTGATCAGTAGAACAGACATCGGAACTCTCTAATAATTGAATTGCTAATATAGATAATGACAGGGATGGAATTAGTAGTAGAATTAAGGACCAAAGGATAAAAAAACTTTCAACATCATTCTCTCAGGATCTAGTAGCTTATCTACTGCGTAACACCTTTTACTAAAATATGTTCACTATATAAACTAAATCATACAATTGGTAATCAAGTCAGTAACATCTGTATTAGACCCAAAAGGTATTTGAAAAGCTAAAAGCTTGTTGATTGCTGCTTATTCACATATTCAGTTTTATACAGTATTATATGAAGTCTTTAGTTAGCCACCTTTTCAATGCAACACATAATTTATTTCTTGAATCATGATGTTGCTGACTTTACTCTTTCATAGGACCAATTAGTCTTCAAGTAGCCACAGTGTGTCCTTATGCATTCATTTTTGCATTGCACTTCCTTTTGACTCTACATAGAGGAATGTGGATTAGTGGGAGTGTCAATAGAAATGAGGGACCCCATAATTGAGAAAGCATAGGCAATTATTTGTAAAACATTATTTGCAAGGTCAATGAGCATTTTTCTGTGTTCAAAGTATCTTTAAAATTGTTTTGAAGTTGTGTGTCTGTTAACATATAAAATGATTGCCATAGTTACAGAATGTAAAAAACACATTTTATTTGTAAAGATTATGTCCCCCCCCCCCAAAAAAAAACCCTTTAGGCAGACTAATACTCAGCAGGTGAAGTGGTTTTAAGAATATAGAATGTGTCCTAAATGGCACATTCACGCTTTGCATTTAACAAAGAGGGGAGAATTTAGAAGGTACTATGCTGCAATATATATATATATTCCAACCCAGTTCAAGAAAGTCCAAGATGCTCTCCCTGGATGACCAGGTGACAGCCATGGCCAGAGGGGCATTCTATCAGGTTCGCCTGATATGCCAGTTGCGCCCCTTTCTAGATCGGGACTCCCTTCGCACAGTCATCCAAGCCCTCGTTACTTTCCACTTGGACTACTGCAATGCTCTCTACATGGGGCTCCCCTTGAGGTGCACCCAGAGACTGCAGCTAGTTCAGAATGCAGCCACATGGGGGATTCTGGGAGTCTCTCGTTACTCCCATGTAACACCTCTCCTCTGCGAGCTGCACTGGCTGCCTGTGGCCTTCCGGGTGCTCTTCAAGGTGTTGGTAACCATCTTTAAATCACTCTATGGCACGGGATCTGGGTATTTGCAAGACCACCTCCTACTGCATACCTTCCTTCGACCTGTCCACTCACAAAGAGAGGGCCTCCTCAGGGTGCCGGCTGCCAGTCGATGCCGGCTGGCGGTCCCCAGGGGAAGGTCCTTCTCTGTGGCAGGTACGGCTCTCTGGAACGACCTGCCCCCCCAATATTCGCACCATCACGGACCTGCACCTCTTCCATCGGGAGCTCAAATCACACTTTTTCCATCTGGCCGGCCTGGCTTAGAGTTTAATAATGTAAACTTAATTTTAATAAAGGGTTTAATAGTTTTAATCTTTGTAGCACAGTTATATTTAATTTAATTCTGTTTTAAATTGTAGATTGTATTTATACGGTGTGTATGCTGTTGTTTTTACTTTTTATCTTCTGTGCACCGCCCCGAGTCCCATTGTGGAGATGGAGCGGTATAAAAATTTGAATATTAAATTAAAATTAAATTAAATTAAATGAGAACCATCCTTAAATGTAAATCAAAGTAGTAGGGGTTTTTATGATTACATTTTTTCCATCAGTCTGCCAGGGAGGACCTAATAGTTGTAATTGGGAAGGTTCAAGTGCATGCAATGAAGCCATTAATTGAGTCTCTATTCCTCATATAATTGGTCAAGATTTATACATTGAACATACTAAGGCCCAAACCATGTTTTGTGCTTAAACACTATTTAGAAAACATGAAAATTGATGAGTTGCTGCTCTTCCAGTTTCCAGTGTTCGTTTGCATACTGGCCAGCGGGTCTTCGCATGCGCATCTGTGCCAGAAACTGGCAGGCCAGATGGCATGCCAGAAACCGGAAGATCATCTTCCCAGCATGCACATAGGCACAGGCAGCTGCTTTTCCGGTTTCCTGCACATGTGCACCTTCATGCACTCCCATTTTGGCACTTGGAGTCAAAAAGGTTCGCCAACACTGGTCTAGTTGCTGATGTTCCATGCACACACAAAAAAAGAAAGCTGCAAAGAGAGAATTAAAATAGAAACATGAAATATAAGAAACATGAACAAGGGAACACTCTAAGCAACAGAGAATGAAATAATTGACTACACATTGATATCATTGGCATCAGCTTATTGAAATTGAATGGAATTGATAAAAAATCATATTATTTTCTATTCAGGACACAAAAACCATAGGAAGAATGACTTGCTTTGGTAGTCAAGAAGTATGCAGCAAGTATAGTAGCTGAATACAATGGAATCAGTGATTAAATAATATCAGATACACTTTACAATCCTTTATCATTATTACTATCCATGTTTATGTTCTAACCAACCAATACATCAACAGAATGTAGCTGGACACTGACATTCAAAAATTGGAAAGATTGAGGAAAACATCTTTGTACATACAGGTAATCTTCAATGTATGACCACAACTGGGATCAGAATTCTTGTTGCTATGCAAGGAGGTTGTTAAATGAGCTGCACCCAATTTTATAACCTTCTTGCCAAGGTCATTAAGCAAATCACTGCAGGTAAATAGATCGTGCAATCATTAAGCAATTCCAGCCTCTCACATTGACTTTGCTTGTCGAGAGCATGCATGTGTGCACTGGCCGGCTGGTTTAGGCCTTCTTTTGAGGCT
>JAPKID020000525.1:0-17751 GCA_026931265.2 Tropidonophis doriae | reverse complement strand
ACTGTATGTATGTATGTATATGTTTTATTCAATTAATTTTATTCTGTTTTACATTTCATTTAAATTTTATTTATTTATTTAGTCAGTTTATATGGCTCATAGTTTAAGGTGTTACTGCTGATTTTCAGCCATGAATACCTAAAGAAATTCCACCATTCATATGTCTAACAATTTTGAAAAAAAAAACAAATCACTGTTCTATAGTGGTTGAGATAATTTACTCCAAAATATTTGCATCTAAATATCTGGATGTGTAGGAACTTGGATTCTGAATCTGTGCTGTTTGAATTACCAGAAGGTTGTAGCATCCCCAGGAGAAAACCTATATCTAAAATTAGCAATAGTAATAGAATTTAGTCATATATACCACTTCTTAGTGCTTTGTAGCCCTCTCAAAGTGATTTACAAAGTCAGCGTATTTCCCCCAACAATCTGGGTCCTCATTTTACCAACTTTGGAAGGATGGAAGGCTGAATTAACCTTGAGCCAGTCAGAATCGAACTCCTGGCTGTCGACAGAATTAGCCTGCAATATTGCATTCTAATCACTGTGTCCCCAAGTCTTTTATTCCATCATTGTTCTATTTAAATGAGGAATTCCCTCTTAATAGCTCTTATTTCTTCATTTCTTCCCCATTAATAATCTTCTTTGATAAAAAAATATTTCCTCTCCCAATTAGTTAAGTTATTCCTTTATATCTTCTGGAAAGTCCTCACATCCTCACATTGTATGTTTTTAATATATGGGCTTTCCTTCAGCCTACTTATTACATCTATTTATCTTTCCACTGCAATCCCCTTACAATCTGTCTCCCTTATTTATTCTCTCCCTAGCTAGTAATATGACTTTCCTGCTTCCTTAACATTATTGGGATTTATTTGTGCAATTCATGTGATTTTGTTTTAAGGTGAAATTTGGAGGGGGGAAAACAACAACAAAAAATTTGGCTTGAAGCGACTTATTAAGCAAAAAACTGTAACTAAAGATTTCATTATATTTGTCATCTGGTCACATTCTACTGTATGTCATAAACTTCCTTTAGTATGACTGGGAGGGCCCATTTGCTCCTACAGCCGAATAGCTTTTCTTCATTGAAGTTGTCTTTTATATTAGGCACATTTTAAAACACCTCTAAGACAAAAGTGAGGACAAAAACATTTTACCAATGCACAAGTGATTAAGCTTCCCATTTTAACATGGCGAAACGGCCTTTTGGATACTTGGATTTAGAGGCCATTTATATTTTCCACTCCATGAGAAATCTGCAAAAAGTGAGGAAAAGAAAGAAACAACTAGATTGTTTCTATGACTCTGAATTCCAAGCTCATCCATACATGGAGAAGATTGTGAAACAAACAACGGTGTTTTATTTCCTGAAGAAATTTTCTTTTGTACCCCCTGCTCACTCTTGAGAAATATGCAGGGAGAAGTAATTTTTAATAGTTCAGATATAGATACAAGGAGAAGGAGGTACATAATCATTTGTTTCTTCTTGGGAGCATGGTTTTTGTTCTCCAGCAAAAGAAGAAGGTGAAAGGAACAGGGAATAACTTCTGGTCTCCATGAAGACCAACTTGACTAGAACTATGTCAACTTCCACACCTGAGGAATGGACATTTGTGTTAACTGCAATTTTTAATATTTAATACTTTTCTTTCATTGAGATCTGGAAGAATACCCCTGTGCAGTTGTCTTCTATCATGAATATACATGCAAGCATGCAGAAAGAAAACGAGGAGTGAGCAAAAGTAGCAGTTCTCAATCTCTTAGTGCTTTCTTGGCACTGAACAGATGGCACAAATGCCTAATCAGGCCCCAGCTGTCTTTGTTTTGAAGAACTGCCTTGCACTCTGCCCTGCCCCTTCTCCCCCCACAGGCTGCATCCCTTAATGTTCCTCTGTAACCTTTCCCTTTGCACATGAGTGGCAGAGATACTAGTGCTGATCACTGACAGTATTCATCAATGATAATGATCTGTCTACAAAAAGCACCCAGAACAAGAACTGGAACAGCAGATATTGTCCCACTCAGCTTGCTGTGTAGCTGCAGGTATTGTCATGGTAAAACGGTCAACCAACAGTTTAGAGGGCAGTGGGCCACCCGTCTTGTTCCTTACAACAAATGCATCATGTTCCATCATCTTTCCCAAAGAGGTTTTCACTTAATGTAATCTTTTTTTAGTTTCACTAAAAACTGAAGTTCCATAGCCACTTAACCATATAAAAGGATAGAGTGGCTTATAGTTTGATACTGGTATTGGCGAGACAACAAAAGATGTCATTGAAATTTTTTGATGAATAGATAAAATGTCTGTTCAAGCACATCTTCAGATTAGGACTCACAGAACTACAGAAACATACCAATCGGTAATATGGTTTACCAGATTCTGTACATACCAGCATAGGAGATCTGATAACAAAGAATTTGTAGGCATCTTAAAAAATAATACTTTCAACAAATACCATGCTAATAGCTAGTACTGTAGAAATAAATGTACACAGCCCAGAGGATTGTTATTTCTGGTTAGATCGTGTATTGTACCTAAACCTATAAAGTATAAACTGACCTCTGTGTCAGGGTTCCAAACAGCATTCAAAAGTAAATCAGAACCCAAAGCAAAATATTGCTCCAAGTTCCAATTTATTAAGAGAGCCATGTTGGCACATCTGGGAAAACCTGCTTCCCGGTTTTTCCCACCCAGTTGAAAGTTCAAGATCTTACCCCTCCACCCACAAGTCCATTGCATGATCCAATCTTCCACTGCCATGCTGGCAGTGTCACCCATCCAGTTCTGGTCACGTGCAGAGGTGCAAAGACAAAGGATGGCCTTTTGCTTCCCAGAAAGAATTTTGTAATGACTACGTTGCATCTCATGCCTACAATCCCCCTCCCATTTTCCCACTATAGAAAATGCATAGTAGAATAATGGAAAGTGTGACAGGCCAAAGATCCAAAAGAAAAGATGGCTGCAGGCCTGACACTCTGTTTCTTCATAAAAGGGCTGAAACAGTCTACCCAAATTAATGTACCATGTTGTTGGTGTTGAATTTTAATTTTAGCCCTCCCCCTACCATCCCTACTCTTTAGCTACTTTTGGTTGTTCCACTCTAATTGTTTTGTTTCCATCTCTCATACTAGAAATGGATGAAAAATAAAGAAAAATAGGAGAAACTATCAACCTAATGAGGTACTACCTGAACAAGAGAGCAGACTAATGATTTAGAGCTCATCTTCCATCCTTACACTTGATATACAAACAGAGCAGGAGTGGGTTCCGGCAGGCACTACTGTGTGCACATGCTCAGTGCAATAGAAATTGTTCTGCGCATGCACAGAAGCAAAAAACAGGATGGCAGTGCCTATGGTGCCACCCCAGAGAACCAGTTTAGGGGCATGGCAGACCTGGGTTGCTGCCAGTTCCAGTGACCCAGGCCGCCAAACCACTACCGGTTTGTCTGAACCGGTCCAAACTGGTAGGAACCCACCACTGAAACAGAGGTAGAAAAGGGGGAGATGTCATTGTGAGGCCTGCTTTGGTTCTTCTAACTTTTTTCCTGGCTCAATATATAAAAATAAGCCACCAACAACACTTTCCTACATCACTGGTTTATCTCCAGGAGAACAAAAAAGGAGAAAACTACACTGAAACTCACTTCTATGGGAGTTCCTTAATGAAGTTTTGGTCCTTAGAAATTGGAAAGTAAAAAGTGTTGTATGACGGGGAGATCAACATTATCACTTAATAGCTGCAGATCATCAAGCACATGTTCAAGGTGTTCCCTACTTGTTTTGCTACTATTTTTGCAATGGGGTTAATTTTATTATGTGGCCATAGACTTGATGATACTATTCTCCAGGGTCTATTATGACCTGTGCTAAGAAGAACAGGTAATATAAAAGAACTGAAGAAACACTGGTCATGGTTAGAAAGGGCAGCATTGGCAGGTCAAGCAAGCTTTCCCAGTAGGCAGCCTTAAGATGTTCAAACATTAAATGCTGAGATGTGGGAGCAACACTGTCATGTGTCATGCAAACTCCTGCATGCCCATTAAACGATCCTGTTACTGTTGAGAATTATGGATTGTCCCAGAGGCAGTGTTGAAAATTCAACTGCAGATTTAGTCAGGTTTGCCACATGGATTGAATTGAGATCCATCCCTTTTTTTCATTCCTTGGTCTGACCCTAAGATCCAGTCTGCATCATGCTGATAATGTAAGGCAACAGGGAAAAGCATAGGAGAAAATAAACATGTTAAAATACGGCGTAAATTTGGAACTGAAGACAATCAGGTCCTGACAATTCTTGATGACCTCTCTATATCCAGGTTCTTTTCAGCACTTTCATTTCATGATATTAGCTCTTTCAGATTCACTTAACACGGTAAAATATATTATTATTTTCTGTCTCCATCTATGTGGTTCAATGCTGAGCTGGGATTACCACTTTTGGTAAATGAATGATTGTAGACTCATCATGGGCTGGCATTTTGCATGGATTTATTGCTCAATGATTTAAACAGAGAGCATATTCCAAGAGGAATGTAATTATATGCAGGCAGATCTGATGGCAGGTCTGCCTAATGCCTTTTGAAAGCAGTTTTTATGTAAGAAGTGGAACTGATTGACTGTCAAGAAAAGGACCCTTCTTTTTTTGGATTAGATGCCTTCTAAAAGTTTGATCAAGTTTATATCATTGGTACCAAATACATGAACTAACAGGGTATGACCATAGATGTACACTCCCTATATCTGTCAGCATACTCATTTTACATTATAAAGTTGCTCAGAGACCTTGTTTACTTTATTCAATTGATGTGGCTGCTCATCTTGCACAAGTGATGATGAGTTGAAAACATTAATGTAATAGCAATAGTAAAAGAAGCTACTGTATTTTTCAGACTATAAGACGCACCAAGATTTTGAAGAGGTAAATTTTTTAAAAAAAGTTTTTGTACTCTGCAGGCTCCCAAACCCTCTGCACGCCTCTTTTTTGTGAAAAATGGTGCATGTAGAGAGTTTAAGAGGCACGCAAAGTGCTCCTGGGGCAAAAATGGGGTGGAGGGGCAAAAATGGGCAAAACCCAGCCTGTGTTTCAAGAAAACAAGCCCATTTTTTTTTGCAAAAAATAGGGCATGCATAGGCTTTGGGAGACTTGTAGAGTGTTCCTGGGGACTGAGGGTGGGCAAAAATGAGCAAAAACCAGCCCGGTTTTCATTCATTTTTGTCCTCCCCAGCCCCCAGGAGCACTTTACAGGCCTCCCAAACCTTCTGCACATCCATTTTTGTGAAGGGGTGGGGGTTTGGGAGGCCAAAAACTCTGTATTCAGTGTATAAGATGCACCCAGATTTTCACCCTCATGTTTTTGGGGGGAAAGGTGCAATTTATACTCCGAAAAATACAGTATACAACAAGAATAAAATCAAAAGAATGTCAGCTGAGGATAACCATCAGCAATAATTAACAATAACTCATAGGCCACCTAATCTCCCTACCTGCATGCGTGGGAGGACACCCAAGTCTTAAGGGCCTTCTAATTTTATGTATGTCACCAAACACTCTGCTTTTTTGTGACACTGCAGGAGAGATTTAGAAAAGGAATGGATGTTCTTTTCTGATCTGACATTAACATTTACCGCTTACTTTAAACCAATTTGATTTTGGCCATCCTGTATGACAACAAACTGCTAATTCTCTGATTATAGAGTTATATAGTAAGGATTATATAACTTGGCAGAGTCTAGATGGGCATAGTGTCTAGATAACCTTGGATGACCTTAAAAAGCTAAGCAAAGTCAGATCTGGTTAACATTTGGGTAGAAGATCATAAGGAAAAAAGCTGCAGAAACCTAATTTTATCCTAATATTTACAAATGAGGCTTCCTTGAGTGAGTAGCTTCTCTTCTTTTACCTTCGATACGCCTGTTTCTAGCGAAGAAGCTATTGATAAAGTTGGATGTGATTTCTAGCAGATCTGCAAAAAGCAAATAAAAGGCTCTTGCTTTCTAAGATGAGTTCCTTATGAAAAATGGGGGTGGGAGAAGTAGATTTTAGTTTAAGAGAACAGAGTGAACTGAATTTTGGTCTGAATCAGATGCCCAGAGTCATTCTACTCTTTGTGTCTTGATGTTTACTTCTTTGCAGCACTTTCCTATGCTTTTCTGTAGCTAATAAACTTTGAAGTTCTCCCACCCAAAAAAACTGTTGGGCAATTTTGCAAGGTAGCTTTACATATTAAACTAGATATGTTTGATGAATCAAATGTGCTATCCAATTTCATTCTGCTTTTCTTTCTGGAACTAAGTACTTTGCTTCTTGTAGGTATTGCTGGAACTCCAGTGACATTTAATGAGAACGGAGATGCTCCAGGCCGCTATGACATCTATCAGTACCAGATCAAGAATGCAACACCCGAGTATAAAGTTATTGGGCACTGGGCAGATCATCTAAACTTAAAAGTAAGTCAGTTGGTTATATCGGAACATTTCTGGGAATTAACTTTCTGTCTTTTCAACTTCAGAATTTTAAGTGAGAATCACAACTGTACTCAGGAATCCCAATAAAATCAAAAACATTGATCAAAATGGGCTTATTTTTTTTTAAATTCAGGCTATTTGTATATAGACATCAAAGAGAGATCATACGGAAGATTTGAGTTTAGCTCTCGCACTGCTGTATAACCTCATTCAATAATTCAATCCATTTCTAACTATCTGAACTACATTTTTAAAGAGTAGGCTGCAAAAAAATATTATAATTGGCAGTATCACCAAGCAAACATAAAATGTAAAGGTTCAGTCCCAGGGACAAATAAATATAACGTATTTGCTTTCCCCATTTGTTTTAAATCATTAAAGGCGCTCACCCTTGACTTCAACTATTTCAGAGCAATACTGAATATTGAAATTAACATTCAACAAGTGAAACTTAGGTAAAGAATTTGGAATTTTAGGCAAACTTTTGTTTTTCTTTTAATGATCAGGTATTCAGAATTGACTCAGTAGCTGTGCACAATAAAATCAAATAATATAGCAACTGAAGTGGGAGTTAAAATCAGTCAGACAGTGTGTGCATACAGCTTTGAAATAACATTAAGAAGGAGAAAAAGATAAATAGATTACGCAGCCACAATGAGAGGTGGCAAAGTACAGAGCTTGAACTGTTTACTGTAGTTTAGCAAGGTCACTCTGAGTGGGCCCAGTTAGTAAAGGCTGCAGCAGGTAAATTGCAAAACTCAAGGGTCTGCCTTGGGAGAGGAAGAATTTCTACAGCTTTCAAAAACAAATCTTTCAGCTTTAGGGGATTCTAGGGCAGGAAGAACTGTAAATAAGGAGCAACACACATGCTAACTGGATGAACTATTGATTAAAAGCAACCATTTTGTGCTACTTGGGTAGGGCATTTGGACCAATCTCTTATTCTGACCCAGGCTTAGGTAGGTTGCTGAGATTCTTGCTTTCTCCCCCTCTCTCTCTGCTGCAGATGGAGCGCCTGCATTGGCCTGGAGGAGGCAATCGTGTGCCCACCTCCATATGCAGCCAGCCATGCAAACCAGGCGAAAGGAAGAAGCTGGTGAAGGGCATTCCCTGCTGCTGGCACTGTGAGCGCTGTGATGGATACCAATATCAGCACGATGAGTTCCATTGCAAGGTGTGCCGTCTCAGTGAGCGCCCCAATGAGAACCACACTGGCTGCATCCCCATCCCCATTGTTAAACTTGAGTGGAGCTCTCCTTGGGCTGTGGTGCCAGTTTTCATTGCCATTGTGGGCATCATTGCCACCCTCTTTGTGGTGGTGACATTTGTGCGCTACAACGACACACCTATTGTCAAGGCCTCAGGGCGGGAACTAAGCTATGTGCTGCTGACGGGTATCTTTCTTTGCTATGCCACCACCTTCCTGATGATTGCTGAGCCTGACTTGGGCACCTGCTCATTGCGGCGTGTCTTTCTGGGCCTGGGCATGAGCATCAGTTACGCTGCCTTGCTGACCAAAACCAATCGCATCTATCGCATTTTTGAGCAGGGCAAGAAGTCGGTCAGTGCTCCACGCTTAATCAGCCCTGCTTCCCAGCTGGTCATCACCTTCAGCCTCATAGCTCTGCAACTCCTAGGGGTCTGCATATGGTTCATTGTGGACCCTTCACACTCTGTCATCGACTACGAGGACCAGCGGACTACAGACCCCCGCTTTGCCCGGGGAGTCCTTAAGTGTGACATTTCTGACCTATCCCTCATCTGTTTGCTTGGATACAGCATGCTGCTCATGGTAACCTGCACTGTGTATGCTATAAAGACTCGTGGGGTTCCTGAGACCTTTAATGAAGCCAAGCCCATTGGGTTTACCATGTACACTACTTGCATTGTGTGGTTAGCCTTCATTCCTATCTTCTTTGGGACATCACAGTCAGCGGAGAAGGTAATGGCCATGGGAGGGCAGAAGTGGGCAGGACGAGTAAATCTTCCATTCTGTTCCAGGTCCTCCAGTGATGAAATGTGCCTGACATGTTTGAATCAGCAGACTTTTGATCTGGTAACTTGATAGCATTCAGGGGCTATTGAAATTAGACTTTTTCTGCTTTGGGGGTTTCCATATTATTATTTGTTACTACTTTGGTTTTTTATCATATGGACAACTTATCTTGGCTTTTCCCCCCTGCATTTCTTTTCTCCTTTTCTTCTGTGCTCCATTCTCTTGTACTTGTAACATTATTTTGGTTTCTT
The DNA here is from genome assembly GCA_026931265.2 of Tropidonophis doriae. Taxonomy (NCBI): domain Eukaryota; kingdom Metazoa; phylum Chordata; class Lepidosauria; order Squamata; family Natricidae; genus Tropidonophis; species Tropidonophis doriae. Next base: position 9,030 of record JAPKID020000525.1, on the reverse strand, counting down.
CTTTTCTTCCTTTACACTCCCCTCCCCCATTCCTTATCAATTCTTGGTTTTGGAAGACAGGTATCATTGTCTATGGAGTATTCACTTTATTACAAAAAATGTGAAGGGATTGTACCATCTTTGAAAATCCAAGATTTCAAGGAGGAAGAGGTCAAAAAAGCAACACCTTCCTTCTGGGAAACCCCATTTCTGTGAATTTTTGATTGCTTTGGTATTACTGAAGTATGGTTTTCAGACAGGGGCAACCTCAGGCTTTCAGATGCAGAATAATGCAAGATAAACAAACAAGTGCACATATGTCATACATTTGTAATTTATGTCTATTATCTTTATAATGAGCATTAAAGTGGCATACCCACTAGAAAAATAGCAGCAATCATTTTATACTAACAAGGTTATATAGGGATAAATAGATTGAGAAATTTTTTTTTTCTCTACAGTTCTAATGACTATATTATTCCTTGGGTAATTTTGATTTGTTCTTTGGTTACTCTCACTTTGGTGCAGATAGAAACACAGAAACATAAAAAAATGATGACTCGTCCCATCGAGTCTGACTTTTGAGCTTTATTATCGTTTATTTTTTATTAATTCATTTTGAATTATTGTTTTTATTTTTTTTCAGATGATGCCCATATGTGTTTATCCCAAGCATGTTTATACTGAGTGATGATTGACCACTACTTCTGCTGGAAGTTGGTTCCAAGCTAACATTACTTTTGAACTTCCCTCCTGTCTGGGATATGACCCCATGTTCTTGATTTTTGTTTAATACTGAAAATATTGCCTTCTATAACCTTACTCCCTTAATAGAAAGGTTTCAGTCATGTCATCCTCTTTCCTTCTGTCCTCCACATTATACATATTTAGTTCCTCCTGTCTCTCTCCTCAGACCTTGCACCATTTTTTATAATAGGATAGTGGATCATGAAAACTAAACCTTTCCCCAAAACTATTCTGGCTTTTACTCTCCCTCACTTTTTACAGCTGGCAGTTATAATTAGAGCAGTTATAACTATATATAATGGTTTTAAAAAATCTAGTCACATCAGATGAGAAAATGGTGATAGTGAAATCAACAGCATGGGTTGTATTTGAAGCATGAGAAAATGAATGAAGATCTTATGCTAAATTGATTTGGGGATTATAAACTCTGCCTCTACCTAACTCTGTATTTCAATTTACTGACAATAAGAAAATGCCTGATCCAAAATCACTTTCATGAGGTGGGCTTGTTACTTTTTGGATAATGGGAATTGCAGGGATCTGATTTGCCAGTAGAAGAATTGTGGGCCTGTTCTCTGCTGTGGTTGCTAGGTATGTAACTGGCCAAGTGCCCAGCTCTGAGTTCAATATGACATTAAGACAATGCAATAACATTGTGCAATATCCTGCATAATGTCCACCTCCTGTCCTAGATCTTCAATCTGAGCAAAGTATGACTGAATGAAGATCAAATGCCTTCAGGCTCTACTTTTTCAGAGGCAGTGATCAGGGAAAGCATAGCAGTTCTGGCATGTAACTGTTCAATATGCTGCAAGATCAACATGTCTTACTCCCAAAACACCATTTTAGTTGAACAAAACCAATTTTCTATCAGCAGAACATGGCCTCTTGACAAGAGTTTACATTTTTTAAAAGTAAAATATATCAAGGCCTGAAGAAATCTGAAAACTGAAATTAGAGTACTCTAATATTTCCTATTCCCTAAAGGGACACGGTAGCAGCTAAGAGCTTGTTGATCAGAAGGTTGGCAATTCAGCGGTTCAAATCCCTAGCGCCATGTAATGGGAGCTCACTCCCATTACTTGACCCAGCTTCTGCCAACCTCGTGGTTTGAAAGCATGTAAAAATGCAAATAGTAAAATAGGGACCCCTTTGGTGGGAAGGTAACAGCACTCCGTGTACCTTTGGCATTTTGTCATGCTGGTCACATGACCACAGAAATGTCTGCAGACAGTGCTGTCTCTTTGGCTTTGAAATGGAGATGAGCATTCCCCCCCCCCAGAGGCGGGAATGACAAGTACAAATGTGTGAGGGAACCTTTACCTTACCTAATATTTCCTAAACATATCTCATAAAACAGAACCCTCCTACTATGGTTGATAAAGTGTATGAGATCTGAGATCAAGACCTTGCTTGTGCTTTATAATTGTTAATAAATGTACTCACTCAAAAGTCATTAATTTAATTAATTAATTAATTTTATAAACAACAGCACTCTGTTTTTCAAATTTACCTACTAGTGTCACATTAATTTACTACATAGGCTTCTTCTAGCCTATTATTATCAGTACTATCAGGTGAAGAAAATCTGCCTGAGTGGATAGAGAAGAGCATCCATTCACTCATTCATCCTTCAGTGTATTTCCTCTCTCAGCTGGAATGTTGTTGGGATTTTAATTAATACTTGAGCAGTTTAGCAACACAGAGTTGTTATGACTAATTGCATTGCCTGAATGAGGTGGTATATCTTGCAGCAGCCAGATTCTCAAAGAAAATGATGCCATTATTTTGATCCTAAGCTCTCTTGGGCCCTGTCTTCCCTGCCAGATCAGATGGTGTTAGAGTGTGACCCATTAGGTAATCAAATAGTAAACACTACCTGGCAGGCAATGGGGGTCTGTGAAGCTTGATTCCCAGTTGGTGTAGAGCAGTGAAATGCCAGAAATACGATGTCTATTTGGATGAGACTTTGTTATTCTATGCTCTATTAGCTTCACAGGAAAAAAGGCATTATTTGGGGTCTTGAGCATTCCTGATCTCATATCTCTCAACATCTGTACAAATGCAAGTTTATTAAAGAGGATGTGGTCCATCAATTATGTATGCTATGCACACTTTATAGGGAGAGGAATTTTTTCTCCGTGACATGACTGCAAATTATCTTGCATTGGTGCCTCATGCTCCATGTTCCTTTAATAAGGCTTTGTTGATTTGTTTAGTATAATAAAATAAAAGGTATTATATTATGATGAATGAGATGCAGGGTTTTATAGCTACCTACCTGACATTTTCTTTTTATAATTAGTTGGATCTAACTGTTTTGATAAAAAAAAGTATAGATTTTTTTTACGTGGTAATAACCATATGTTCTTCCAGAGAAAAGGGCCTTTGTTGCTATTTATTTTTGCTTCTGTGGATCTGATGTTGTTTAAGGAATAATATTATACACTAATTTAGTCTAGAGAAAGACTTTTCAAACTTTTTCAGGCCATGGAACCTATAAGAAAATTGGCTTCCTTTGAATGATTTTCCCCCCTTAGAGATTCAGAGAATTCCATCAAATTCTTATTGAACTCAGGATTCTGCAGAACACAATTAGAAAAATCTTAGTGCAGAGACCCTTAATCAGGTAGAAGCTTTTTTCTCTGCTAATATTATCTTATTTTTATTTATTTATGTATTAAATGTATTTGCTGCCCATCTTGCCACAGGATGACTCTGGATAGATTACAACTTTAAATTTAAAAGTTCTTTTTCTGCTTGGAAGGATTATTGGAGTGTTTACATATCAGTGATTAGGATGTGGAAAACAAAATATACTCTGTAATTTATTAGTTTCTGAAAGAAAGCTTTACATTTATTTTTATTTAAAAATGTCCTTGTCAAGCTCAAGCACACCAGCAAGAATTGAGTAACAATCAACTTTGTAGCTAAGTTTTCATTTCTCCCCCAGTCTTACGTTCATTTCACCTCAATTTTGCCTCTGTTTGCAATTTATTTTAGCAAGAAAACAAGCCTGCATAAAAGTGCATATGTTATTTGTGCGCATTTCTCAAACTATGCACATTTTTGAACATTTGCAAACATGGCCTCATTAATAATGCATTTTGGTAGTTGTCTTTATATGGATACTTCTGGTATGTGTTCCTGCAGTATCCACATTTTTTGCATTAAAATGCAAACTAGTTAATGCTTTTTCTGATCCATAGTGAGAATCCGCATATTGGTAGGGACACTTTGATAGGCACCTAAAACCTACATCAGCTGCCATCATCTTTGTTTCTGAAGGATCAGGCATATGCATAAGCCTGTTATATGTTATAGCAGTAATTGTAAGGAACTGGTTGTATTGCAGATTCCCTTCTGTTCTCTTACTCAGCCAGTAGCTCTTTCTAGTAATGAAACTCATGATTACAGAGCCTTCCTTCACAATGTTTGGAGTCAAGTTTAAATACAGCAATGGATACAGCTGAATTTAATGATTGATTTCCTGGCCTAGATTTCATTCTGTTTTGGTTCCCCCTCCAGTAGGACCTTCTACATTTGCTTCTCATTGTTGTTACCAAGGCCTGAAACAGTCAGTTTCAGCTGAGCAGCAACTTAGACTTATCTGATATGTTTGCTTAGGCTTTAATTAAAAAAAACCAACCCTCTCACAGCACTTCATGTAGCTTCAGCAAAAAACACATAAATCATAACTCAATATTTAATTATCCTGGCAAACAGAGGTATGGTAGGAGCACTACTGGATCTATGCATGGGGAGGAGAATGTGCCCAGTCAAACTCTATAGTAGTCATCCTATATGTATATGTATTATTGTACATAAGTGTGTATGGAAGAAGAAAATATACTTTTGGTATCTACAGTTTTCTTGAGTTAACATTGGATTTAGTTCAATTGGTTGTGGAGAAAAAAAACACCTTAAAAATAGTTGGCATATGGTAGCAAACATGTAAAAATATCTGAATCATGCTCCAGAAAATATGGGGCAGGCATTTTGCATTCTTTTCCAATCTCGTTCTGGTCTCTTGGTTTGCATTTGACTTACTTGTTTATTATTTGACCTATTATCTTCAATACTATTACCAGACATTTTAAAAAAATGAGTCCAATGCAAATCTCCAAAGACTACATGAATAATATTTTATAGGATTTTTTAAATGTTTAAAAGGCTGCAGAAGCTATTAATAAAAAACAAAAAGTTCTAGAACTGATCAAAAGGCAAAGCTCCTATGACTGAAAATTGGCTATGTTTGAATGATTTTCCTCCTCTTTCTCCTCCTCCTCCTCCTCTTACAGAAACCCAATAAATGTTTGAACTCCTCAATGTATTAAAGAGACCATATTCTTGTGGATAGAGGTCTTGAGCTTTGAGCTTCTGTGACACATGGATTTTAATACAGATTTGAAGTTGAAGAATGATGAAGTAAATAAATGCATCATCATCACAAAGTATTTTATAATAACTTTGTATTATAGTAGCATCTCCTCCTTCTCCTCCTCCTCTCCTCCTCCTCCTCTTCCTCTCAACCCAATAAATGTTTGTAGACACCATTTGACACTCCCCACCACCAATGTATTAGAGAGACCATATTCTTATGGATAGAAGTCTTGAGCTTTGAGCTTCTGTTGCACATGGATTTTTAATACAAATTTGAAGATGAAGAATGATGAAGGAAATAAATGCAGCATCGTCACAAAGTCTTTTAGAATAATTTTGTATTATAGTAGCATCACATAATTAGCTGCCCATTGCTTTCTGGCTGGGCTCTGAATCTTACCTTGAATTAACTTCAAGTAAATTTGGAGCTGTGCCCAAAATTAAATGTGTAAATCAAATTGCAATGTTTCTTTTGGAGAGAATACTGTAACACCAAATTGGAGCATTATTAAATTTGGGGATCAGTTCCAATCCACTATACAGTAGGGTTCAGTGACTAAACCATATCAAAGTACAAGAGTAAATCTAGTGTCAAGTTAAGAATTAAAAGAAACGTGGCAGGCTTTCTGTTTTGATGAAATGGCAGTGAAGAAACTAACAAGAAAGCAGGGGCTGTTTTTAAAGAGATTACTTCCTGAAACAAAAGTTCCCTTGAAGCCAGTTTAATATGCTTGGTATAGTGGGGTAATAAAGATGGAAATTATAATGACTGTAGATTATGTGCAAGGTTGCTCACCTTCTTGCTGTAACTTGTGATGGAATAATTTAGGGTTGCTGAAAGCTACCTGTCAAGTTGCAATTGAAAAAGAGGCTTTGGCTCATTTGGAGGACTCGTAATATGCAGTTTCCTTTTTCTATTCCATTGCTAACAACCTGATTAGAAGCCTTTGTAGTAATTCACCTAGCTCTCTTGAGACCTCATACCTAACTCCTAATAATAAAGAGAGTTTCTGTTTTTTATTTAAGACAAATTCCCAGGAGCTGGAATGTGTCATCAACAAGGTCTTTTCTTTCTCTAGGCAAGACTGGTCCAACATATTCTGAAGTTTAAATGACCAAAATGACACACCTTACATGGAAATGCCAATTATAGAAATAATTGAATTTCAGTTCCAACATATCTCTCCTTTAATTTCAAAAATAAAAAATACAGGTACTCCTCAACATATGACCACAAACTGAGCTCAAGATTCCTGTTGTTTAGTGAGAGATTTGCCCCTTTTTACAATCATTGTTACAACAGCTTAACAGTTGTAAGTGAATCACTGCAGTTGTTAAGTTCATAACACAATTGTTAAGTGAATCAGGCTTCCTCATTGACTTTGCTTGTCAGAAGGTTGCAAATAGTGATCACATGACTTCAGGACACTGCAACCATCATAAATATGAGTCAGTTTCCAAGCATCTGAATTTTGCTCTTATGACTACGGGGGTACTGCAACAGTTATACATGTGAAAAATGGTCATAAGTCACTTTTTCAGTGCTGTTGTAAGTTGGAATGGTCAGTAATTGAACAATTGTAAGTTGAGGACTACCTGCAGCTGATATCTTAGAAATTAGTCTAGTTTAGATTAATACATGTTTAATGCAGTCGGCATAAAGAAAATATGTTACTCAGCTGTTTGATCCATACAGGAGATTGTTGTGGCTGGGTAGTTTGGGTTTCACCTGAGATATTAGGCAGATGATTGCCCCATTTTGTCCCCCAAGCTTCTTTTCTTCAATAATTGCAGTTGAATAATCAATAGTGTGATCTAACACACTGGATTCTATTTAGAGAAACCCAGTTTCAGGTCAACCTGGAGCTAGATGACTTTGGGTCAGTCGTTTATTCTCAGCTCAATTTATCTCCTGAAACTTCTTGTAAAGCTAAAATGAAGGGAAAGGTAAGTGGCTCATATTAAAATACATGTCCTTAACTTTTAAAATGCTTTAAAATACCACTTTTAAAAAGTGAGCAAAATACAAAATTTCACAAAAAAATAGATTTGCCTTCTCTTGAGCTTTTTCAAGACAATTTGAATAGTTATGAGATATTATTTAAAGATGCTCTAATTGTTAATGCTGCAAAGTATTAGCAGTGTAGTAGGTAATTTAGGTAATTTTGAACACAAGCCTGTTTTTGAGGCACTAAACTGTTATCTGGTTGCAAAATAACACTCTGGGCATATTTAGATTTTAATCTGCTGCTGTTCTGGGTTTGGGACAATTTACGTCTCAATTGGCTGAAGAAAAGTGTGCCTGGACTTTGGACACAGCTTACAAGGTACTCAGCTTGAGTTGCAAATATCATGTCTCCTGTGGACAATTCCATGGCTGCTGCTACCTTCCCACATACAAATAAATAAATAAATAAATAAATAAATACATACATACATACATACATACATACATACATACATACATACATACATACATCCCAGAGACATCTTGTGGTAAGATAAGTGACACACAAATTTAATAAATAGATATATATTCATACAAAGTAAGCTTAAATTTATATACACACAGTTAAAGTTGGGTGGCATACAGGTAATCGGCATCTTATAACCAAAATTGAGCCCAAAATTTCTGTTGCTAAGTGAGACATTTGTTAAGTGAATTTTGCCCCATTTTACAACCATTCTTGGTACAGCTGTTAAGTGAATCACTGCAGTTGCTAAATTAATAACATGATGGTTAAGTGAATTCTGACTTCCCCTTTGACTTTGCTCATCACAAGGTCTCAAAACTGATTGCATGACTTTGGGACACTGCAATCATCCTAAATCTACATTGCAACCATCGTCAACATGAGTCAGTTGCCAAGTGTTTTTGATCACATGACCTGTTCTTGAGGCACTAAGGGGTGTCAAACACATGGCCCACAGGCTGGATGAGTCACGCACTGACCATGCCCACCCCAGTTTAGCAAAGGTGAGGATGTGAGGACGTGACACTGTGATTTTGACACCCCATGCACTAAACCATGGAGATGTTGCTATGATTGTAAGTGGGAAAATTGATCATTAGTCACTTTCTTCAGTGCTGTTGTAACTTTGAATGCTCACTAAATGATTTGTTGTCAATTGAGGACTACCTGTATACACTTAATAAATTATGGTTTGTTACACAGTTAATGAGATGTTTAGGCTGGATTTGGCAGTTTTGTCCACCTATTGAGTGTTTCCCAAGGACCTAGGATAAGCAGATATTGTTGTCTGATGATGTTAAAGGTATCATAGCAAGATGTAAACTGTTCCAAGTAAAGCTGCATTTTGTAATTGACTGATGGTGATATTGTCAATGCTGATGGTGCTCAGGTTTTTGGGATTGCATCCAAGGAACCTATTACTCTTTGTACTATCTTTGGTTTCTTTTGTTGCAATCATTCTACTTCTATTTGCAGGTCTTTGTTTATTATGATTATAGTACCAAATGCAGGCATAGCAACCAAAATTAAAAAGTGAAATAAAATAATAAAATAAAATATTTCCTTCTACCCGTTTTGTATCCTAATAATACTACTACTACTAATAGTAATAATAATGGAAAAGCATGTTTTTTATAAGCTTTTAGATAAGTTTAATGCCTCACTATTGCCTCAGCAGATGGCACATTCTTTCCTCTGCAAAGCATCTAAGAAACTGCTGAGGTGAACTTGTAAGAAAATAAAGTGCCAAAATGGTCAAGAACACTTGAGGCGACATAAAATGAAAAACTTACTTTCAAATAGTGTCAGGAAAATGCTGCTGAAGATTGAATTTGCGATGAGAGGGAGGTGAGTAATGGTGGATGTTGTTTGCTTCTGCCTTCAAAAGAAGGATTGCTGTCCTATTGTAGCAGTCAGGCAACTAGGCAGTATGGACTAAATCCACTAA
>JAPKID020000524.1:0-17764 GCA_026931265.2 Tropidonophis doriae | reverse complement strand
GAGATATTGGAACACTGCTATCATGTCTCCCCTGGTCCTTCTTTTCATTAGACTAGACATACCCAGTTCCTGCAACCATTCTTCATATGTTTTCGCCTCCAGTCCCCTAATCATCTTTGTTACTCTTCTCTGCACTCTTTCTAGTGCAGAGTAGTGTAAATTCTATTCTATTCTATTCATGACTGTTGCAGTGTCCCAGGGTCATGTGATCTTCCTTCGTGACCTTCTGATGGGCAAAGTCAATGGGGAAATAGATTCACTTAACAACAGTGTTACTCATTTAACAACTGCAGTGGTTCACTTAACAAAAGTAGAAAGGAAAATTGTAAAATGGGGCAAAACTCACGTAACAAATTTCCCACTTAGCAGCATAAGCTGTGGGCTCAATTGTGGCCATACATTGAGGACTATCTGTATTCACCTTTAATGACTAGATACTCTCTAGTCTCAGTTGATCGTGGATTGGTGTTAATGGTTAGAGGATAGATGAGACAGTGTGAGGAATAAAGTTAATCTTGAAATAAAGAATCTCCTATGATTATTACTGGGTATTGTAATTGTACCATGTTAATAAAGTTAATCTGCTACCATAGTTCATCCTAGTTGTAACCATGTCCATGAGACACATATATTCTTATCTATAGATAAGAATCCATTGGATTCTTTTCAAGAATCCGGGTTTGTTTATCATTGAAAATATTAGTTTTGCTATACAAAACATGACCATGACATCACTGCTGCACCATCTTTTTGCACAGAGGACCCTTTGATTAGACACTGTGTCTCCTCATCTTCACCAGTGTACAGCAGAAGAACCCGAAGCAATGGGAAGGGTGTCATAAGAAAATAGAACAGCTTTGATCCCTGCCCTCTACCCACTGTGGATCTCAATCCCTATCAATGCCACATACAACGGTCACAGTGGAAAGCAGCTCTTAAATTCCATCGAGAAGTTATGGTTGGATCTATCCTTCATCCACTGCTACCCCACTCACTTTACCAGGTAGACAAACACACACACACACAAACCTGTGGGATTTTGTACATGCCTACTAATGTTGACATCTGAATAGAGATGTCACTGTTAGCGCTATCAAGAAGAGCCAAAAGGTTGTCCTTCCTTCCACAGCTGTAGTTGGGAACATTGGCTTCTCCAGTAGACAGCATGTCCAGCAAAGCATCAGAAGTGCCAAGGCTGTTCAAATAGTTGTCATGGATGTTGTAGCCAAGAGTGAGATTGTGCAGGAGCTGGGGATTCTTGTTCACCACTTGAATGGCAGAAATGAAGCATTAGTATCCTTTATGAATATAAATCATTCAAATTGCAAGACAGAGCTTGCATTTTTCTCTCTGACAGTAATTGGGTTAGTCTTGTTTCTCCACCAGTTTTTATTTATTTTCTTACAGTTGATCTGGAACATGTTTTTGACTTGGATTCCCTGGAGTACTTGGAGGCCCTTGAATGTGTGACTGAGCGGTTAGAGAATCGTGTCAATTATTGCAAGGCCCACCTCATGATGATCACCTGCTTTGACATCTCTTCCAGACGTCGATGAAGAATTAACCTCAAGAATCTTTTGGACTACTGCCAGACACCCCCTTCCTTTTTTTTGAACTTATATCCCAAAGACCCAGAATGAGGATGAAGGTTGGTGCCATGTTGTGACTATGTGCGAGAAGATGGATTTTTTTTTAAATAATGCTGAATATATGTGGAAAGCAAAGACAATGAAAATAAGGATGTGGATTCTTCAAGCCTGAAAGAGCACTTTGAGAAATCTTGAGGACATGTTTGTACATAGGAACCGCTGCAGAAGTGAGTTACCCCCAGCCCCACCCCCAGCCCATCAGTAACTGAAGGGGGAGGAAGAAGCAGGTGTAGGGAGTTGCTGAGAGCCCCAGTAGAGTAAAAATACATGGGGAAACTGTCTGAAGTGCCTTGCAAATCTTTATTATCCAAACATTTATGTTCATAATTCTTGTACAGATGGTGCTAGTCGACAAAAAAGAAAAAGACAAAAAAAAATCACATTTTTTGAAATGTATTTACAGCCTGTTATTTTCACTTGGTGTTTTATTCTATTTCTGACTTGCTGTTTCTACGTAACTTGTGTTTGTAGAGATATTTCTTATCCGATACAGCATATAAATAAATGTTAACTGTCTTTCGTTGTTCAAGAGCAGAGTAAGACCACTCAAAGGGGGAAAAAAAGATTAAAACTTCTGGATTAATCCCACCGATGTATGATGTAATAGCGGTTTCCCAGCTCTTAATACAAACAAAAATGATATTACAAAAATACAACATGGTAAGATTTCAGTTGGCACTAAGAAAATAGGGTATCACATTGGTTTTGTAATATGTTCTCCTTTGGGGTACTGAAATAAATACATTGTTATGCGTATTCAGTCAACACTCCTATTTTGTTACTATTTAACCAAATATACTAACTTTTCCTAGCATTGCAATCATAGAGTTGGATTGGAAGATCTTAAGGAGGGTCATGTAGTTAAAATAATTCCTCAAGTTTACGTTGAGATAATTTGTGACTCCATTCATGTTTAGGTGCTCAAGAATTTAATTGGTAAATCTGTTTAGCCAACACTCAAACCTTTGTATGCTTACAAGTATAATCATCATCTCCTAATGTTTTTACCCAACTGTACAGACACCTAATTTGTTCTCAATTAGGGATGGTCCCCATAACAGAACAATTTTGCTGAAAAGGAAAGAAAGGGAGGGGAGGGCTGTAAAGTTGTTACTCAAAGGAATCTTTATCATTCTACATTTTGTCTAATCAGATAAAAATATTGAAAATGGCAAGCATTCATAACCTTTCCATAGAAAGGCTGAAACTATTTGCATTAGAATTAAAATTACTGATTCTGTGCAACCAGTCCCCATAACTCTCCCTATCTGGGTGCTGATCTTTGCTTACCCATACAGAAATGATAAATTGGTTAATGTTATTTATCCAGCTGAGTCAGAATACAAAAGATATTCCGAAATGCGTTGTGAAAAGTAAAATACAGAATGAAAGATGATAGAGTTCTCTAGTTAAATCCCAAACCTCTTGTTTTAATTTGTTTCATTGTTGTCTTCAAGTCAATTAATTTGCTTTGGGATTCTTTCTTTTCTGCATTGTTTTTATTAAGGTTAAAGACCATCTGAGTGATAAAGGGTTAGAAAACACTTCATTTTATGCATTTTCATATGTGCTGTATGCATAAATAGAATAAAATATGTACAAAAAAGGTTAATTACAAATCAACTAAAAGTTAAAAAAAAACATAAGTACTTGGCCAACAATGCAGGTTATATAGCATGTATAAATTGCCGCAGTACAATAGCGTTTTTGCCTTGCTATCCTGCTTGTACGCTTCCTTGATACCTCTAATTGGGCAGTGGGGGAAATAGCAAGCTAGACACGCTTTGATCTCATCTGATACGGTTCTACTTATGTTTACAAGCATAACAACGGGGCACAACAAGGCTTCAATCCATAGTCCTTTGAAAGAAAATATGAAATTTTTGTGGCAGCAAAAGGGTTAGAGTTAAGAAAGAGTCCTTACCCTGATCTCTTTTTCTAAATCTGGGAGATGCTACTATTTAAAATAAAGGAAACCAGTGTTCGGGGAATTCCTTTTGGCAGACTGGATTCCCCATTTATTTAGGAATATGGATATAAAATGTGAAGTCCTATTTGGATTAGAACATTCCACCTCGTGGTTAAGTTTCAGTATACTTTTCATAGGGCTAAAATGAAAATTTAGACACCTCATCACCGTTGCTATCATTATAACAAGAACTCAGAATTTTTTTCCCTTCCTTTTTTTAAAACAAATTAATGCTAGGAATAAAATGAAAATTCTGGCAGTATTAAATGACGAGATCACAATTTACTGTCTTCTGCTGTATTAAAAGTTAATCACATTCATGTTGTCTATGGAACAGATTGATCTGCTCATACACAAAGCTGTCTGTGTATGCATACAGTTGCCTAAATTAAAAGAAAAAATGGTTTAGATTTGTGAAGACCAATCCTAACTCCAAATAACTAGAGCCTTGGCGCGGAAAACTAAGCAGTGGAATCCTAACTAATTTTAATCAGAATTACAGTCCAACATTCAACAAGGTTTTCAAGTAAACTTATGATAGACAGTTGTACCCATTGTCGAATAAATTGGTTTTTTGTGATATATTATACAGAATTTTACTGGTATTTACTAAGAGTATCATATTTAATTAAAATTAAAAATGTTACAGGAAAAATAAAACTACCGTTTAAGAGGTCTCATGCTTTAATTTGCACATGCCTTTGGCTTTATTCCTAATGTCCTGCATAGCCATCTCTGTGGACCAGAATAGTTCTCAGTGAAGTTGAGAAGAGAGAGAGTAAAGATTATTAAATGCAGAAGGATGAAAAGCCTCAATGGAGGAATAGTTGGCAAAGAGGACAGAATTTTAAGAGGTGGGAAAAATGACTTGTTTGATAAGGGAAAATACATTGTTTTCTTAATGACTGGAATCCCTTTTGAAAACTGGGAAAAAATTAACATTTGATTTATGGGTTTGATTATTGGAAATGGTAGAATATGAAAAAACAAGAGCCATAAGGTAACCTCAGAGAGAGAAAGTGGATAAAATAGAAATGCATTTATAAGTGCTATAAAGATTAGAAGCCACCCCTGTACAGGTAAACTCTTCTACTTACAGCCATAATTGTGCCCAGAATTTATGTTGTTGATAAGTGGAAAATTTGTTAAGCAAGTTTTGCCTTATTTTATGACTCTTCTTGCTGCATTTGTTAATTGAATCACTGCAGTTAAGTGACTCTGGCTTGCCCATTGACTTTGCTTGTCAGGAGTTAGGAAAAGATGATCATAAATATGAACCAGTTGTCAAGCATCCAAATATAAATCATGTGACCATGCAGATGCTGTAACAGTCTTAAGTGGGAAAAATGGTCATAAGTCACTTTTTTCAGTGCTGTTATAACTTCAAACAGTCACTAAACAAACTTGTAAATCAAGGACTACCTGTATATCTTTCTCTTTTTCCCTGTCTTGCTTTTTTTGTCTTTTTTCATTACTTTCCTATTTACTTATCAATTTCCTTTACTTTCTTTTGTCTTTTAAATTTGTGTTGTTTTACAAAATAAAAACTTCTTTAATAAATTAATCCCAAAAAGGAAGAGGAATAGGAAAAAGAGCAGCAAGTCCAGTAGGTAAATTTGTTGGGGATATCTCCTTTAGGAGACAGAAAGTTGTGCAGCGGAATGTGCAGCTAGAGAAAACGTTGCTAGTAGATTCATGGATAGAGTCTCAGACACTGATAGTAAAAACAAGTAGCTTTCCTTGTGATGTAAAACTAAACTACTGCTTCACAAGCAGTGATAGTAGATATTGAATTAAATACAGGCCCTAACTCACAAACAATTGCTTACAGTTGCAATCCAAAATTCTTCTTTGTTCAGTAAGTCAGTCAGTCACAGCAAGCAGAGAGAGAGAGAGTGAGCTCTCCTGGCTTCCTCTTATTACTGAGATAATTACAGCTGCTAATTACATTCTAACATTTAAAGTAACAAATACCATTTTTCATCATGGCTTATATATATTGCCTACCCAACTCTAGGATTATACTCCTAACAAAATTAATAATAGCTGCATGCAATGTCATTTTCACAGCACTATTTGAATATATACCTCCTTCCGGCTCTGCCCAGTGAACAAATGTCCATAAGTAGAGTTCTAATTCTTTGAGCATCTCATACACTGATTAATCTGAAATATTATTGTCGTACTTGATCACAAAATCCTTTTATAAAGTGCTAAAATCCTCCAGTTGAACCTACTGGGAATAGCAAAGAGCTGCATGGAATGTCTTCAAGAGGCCACCCCCAGGGAAACTGTTGATTTTTATAATTTGCTCTGGACTTCACTGTCTGCATTGTTTGTTTTAACTCCTATTTATGGGGGAATAACAAGAACATTGTTTCTATGATATATTATAACAAGGTTATTAAATTAATAAATATAAGATCACCCTTTTTGGGGACTTGTTATAAAAAAGGATGGATGTGACTTTTCTAACCATTGCTGTCGACTTGCATTTCTATTTGACTACTACTTCTATTGTTCACTTTTCTACTCAAAATTTCTCATATAAGATTCCAGTTATCCATATTCTCCTGATATAAAAGAACAACATTAGTTCCTGACTTGATAGTAAAAGTTGATAAACATCTAGCTAAATTTGTACTCAATCTAGGCTTAGATTTTTAATAGCTCCTTCATTGACTATCAATTATAATTTGGGCTAACAATGGAAAAAGTATATATAGTGTTTATGCTTATGTTTTCAGATAATGGAATTATTTTTTAAAAAAAATCTGCTCTCTTGCCTTTCCTTTTGTATTTTTTTCAAGTTTCTTTAAAGTTCCAGAAAAATAAATAAAAGCAGATGGATTGTTAGTACAACATGAAACTAAACAGTTGCAAGGCTACTTGGCATTTAAAGTAGTTACATTTGGTCATAACTTAGTGTGGAAGTTAATGTATGATACATTCACGCTATTTCTTTGAGTTTGATTTAATGAATTAGGAACTACAAAAGTGGCTTGACTATACATCCACATGAATACTACAATATGAATCTTACAGCTAAACTAAACTAACATAAAAGATGTACCATTTAGGTGCTTTTAAAAAAAAAGCTATAACTCTTCATCTCTTCAATCTGTTTTCAGGCTGTGATGCAGGGAGAGACTTAATTTTCCCAAATCTGAATTGTTCCCCCTATTACCTATTTTCTCCTGGAGGCAAAATTCAGCTGCTCCTAAATGGCAGTTTGATGAGGAAGAGTGAAATACTGATCCACATGAGGCTCAGAAACAACAGTATACTTTAGCACACTTTTTCTAACTTGCTGTACATTCTAGCCAGTTTTTCAATTTTCCCAAATTGTATTTCCAAACTGTGTGTGTGTGTGTGTGTGTGTGTGTAAATAACTGGACGGTCACACATAACAAAGTGTATTCATGTGTTTGAGTTGGCACAATTATTCACATGCATTAGAACTTAACTAACAAAGCTCATCACAAACCAATCAATAAAACCTTTTATCTGAATAAACTGGTTATTTATGCTGCATTTTATAGAAACTTTACTTAAAACACGTTTATGCTTCAGATTATGAAGTCAAGATAGTATATTTGTTTCATTGTCATATTTTTAAAAAGGTAGCATCCATAAATTGATGAGAAAATGATTTGACTATCACTAAATTAACATTTATTCCAGGCCTCCAGTTTTAATGGGTAGCCATGTATATAAAAACTTTTGGGATCGAAACAAAACATGAATGAGAGGTTTTTATAATCCATCATCTTATCTCCTGCCCCACTGTTAGCCTATGTGAGTATAAGACCATAATATCACAGATGTCTTGCCATTAATATGAATGTACAATGTTTTCATTGTATGTATCATTTCTGATGGAACATGGATATATAACTGGCATCTAAAATAGCATCTGTTGCCTTTATTATTGTCCTAGCCAAAATGTAAAGCATTAGTCAAATAGACGAGATAGCAATTCATTACCACACATACAGTCTCAATTTATGCTATCTGTTTACTTCACATGGCATTCTATAATCCCAAAAAATTCTGACTGGTTTTTTGGCTCATACAAGGATTTCTGAATATTAATTGGTCCATCCTACTGAGAAACTAAATTCCTTGTTCAACATCTGCTTAACATTTATGAAATTCCTATTCTGTGTGTGTCTTTTCTTTTTATCAGATAATAATACTCTCAATGGTTTGAGTGATCATTCTAAATTAGTTTCAGATTTTATTTCCCTCACAAAGCAGTTGTCTCAAACCAAGTAAGCAACTGTTGTAGGTTTCTCAATGGATGTTGCTATCCAGAATCGATATTATTGGAAAATAGTAATTCATTTGCATTTACAGTATTGTACACCATCTGTTGGAAATTATATTCAAAATTAGTTTTCGGTTTCACCAAACTCTGATATAGTGCAAAAAAACTGTTGAGTTAGACTCTAAAAGCAATGATGGATCAGCGCAAAGATCTATGCAGTTTACTGTTACGATGGCACCACAAGAACATGAAGGACGAAATATTCATTAATAGGGGTGATAATGTAGATGCATGAAAACTAACCATTGATCAGTTTGTCCTCCAAGAATTTATCCAACCATCCAAGTTCACCAGCACTAAATTCCAAAATTGAAGAACACACTATATGAATAGTCCTGAAGGGTTTTTTTTTTAAATACAATATTTTCAGATGAAATGCTAAGTGATACTCATTTAAATTAACCTTTCAACTTTCCTTAAGGGAAGATAAATGTATTCTATAAAACTTTGAGTGGTCCTACTCATAGAGCATTTATTATAAAACGATGGTAATAAAAATGGTGCTTAAAAGCAGTTTCAGCAATATCTATATTACATATACTCTCTATATGGACTTAGTTACCTTATATATTGTATAATATATGTGTGAATGGATATATGAATAAAACCATTACCTGGAGATTTTGCGCATATATAGATACTACTTTTTCTACATTTTAATTAATCCCCAATTTTCCCTGCTGAAACTGCTATCTGACATCCATCATCTATTTGACGTTATGAAGGACATAATTTATTTGTAAACTCAGGATGTTCTTGCTTTATAGACTTGCTTGTATTTTATAATTTATTTACCCATCATGATTGGAAATGCTTATCTAAGTACTATGCATTAATGTGTACTTTTGCTGAATCCATTGCGTTCTGTCTGTGGCAATGTTCTTTTTCATAGTGAGTGATACAATAAAGTCACGTAAGGTTGGAAAGTGTCCTTTGCCTTGGGCAAAATGCTTCTACTGAGTCAGTCATGAAAAGCTCCACTACAAGACAGACACACAATTCAATATTGTCCTAAAACAGCTCAGCTTTATTGGACCAGAAAGAAACATTGGAAGCAGTAGGACAAGAGTGGAAAAGAAACAGAAAAAGGCATCGTCTGCAAGCATATTGATGGAATATGTCAAGCCTTTTACCATTAAAATATGAAGTTTACAGCTTGCTGACTTACAAAGGCTCTTACCTTTTGTGGTGTATGAGGTGTGAAATATGCTGTCATGTTTAAAAAATATAAATGTATACTGGCATTAAATGTTTACTTTTATGTTACCCATCCTGATTTCCACCAAGTCTTAGCTTCAGTGGAAAAATGCCAAACTACAATGTTTTGTTGAAAAAAATAGACATGTGAGAAAGCACTAACTTCACCAATGTGATTTTGCCAGAAGCAGATTAATTTAAATGATTTCCTGGGTCAATAAGATGAAATCATTGGATATTTAAAGGGCTTAAGATTTACTAAAAAGTACAGTTTGCTTGCTGAGGGAGTGCTCTAATAAAGTGATCTTTACAATTTACCTTCTCATCTGCCAAGCTCATCGGCACAACCAATGTTTAATAAATGTTGATTGTGATGCTTAACCAGATAGCAGATACACACATTTATTATTTTCTCACTGAACTGTAGACACCGAGAGTCCATTTTCTGTAGCTTGTTCTCAAAATGAATAATTGTCTGAATTTATAACTAACTTTAGTGGAACGATAGACATGCGCTATTGGTATGTAGCAGTTCCTTTCATTCCTTACAAAGCATACACCATTGATTGATTAAATATTCTTGGTTTAATTTCAGAGGGGTAGAATTCAACCCTTACCTTTCCCCAACAATCTCTGAAGATACTGTTTTCCAAAATCTGTACAATCACAGGAAGGTCAAGCAATGTGAAGAACGTGGAGCAAAAGGAACATAGAAAAGCAAAATGTGAACATGTTAAGAACTAATAAAACAAGTACCAATGAATAGCAACTAAGCAGTCAGCTCTTACCCACCCCAGAGTCTGGAATGTAATCAATTCTTCTGAAAATATTGCCAGACTTAAGGACAGGGAGGAGATATTTCTAATATGGAAGTTGTTGGCAGGAAGGAGAGTCTGCTTTTTGCATTAACCAAGTAGGGTCGGATGAAATCAAGATCTTAAACAATGTATCCTCAAGTACAGGGCTGTCAAACTCCCAGCCTGCAGGCTGGATGAATAACCTGCTGACCACACTCCCGCCTGGTTTAGTAAAAGGGAAAGTCCCAATATGTCACAAGATACTACCGTGACAATGTGAGTTTGATACCCCTGCTCAAGTAGGTCTTTAAGTGCTAAAAATACTGTTTTCTTAGCTGAAATCTTCAGCAAACTTAAAAGGCAGACCTAAACCGAGACCACAATAATATACACATAGACTGGAGATGATCCAGGTAAATATCCTGTTTTCCCAAAAATAAGACCTCCCTGGACAATAAACCCAGTTGGGTTTTTGCGTGCATGCACTAAAATAAGCTCTCCCCCCCCAAAAAAGAAGCCCTCTCCAAAAATATTGCAACACAGCATCACCCATGAGGTGACCACACTCGCCACCTCCCGCACCTCAAAAATAATAAGACCTCCTCAAAAATAAGAACTTGTCTTATTTTCAGGGAAACATGGTATCACAGTAGCTGGATCATAGAAAGGATCTTTTCTAGAGTAAGATTTTTGATTTCATAAAAGGACCTGTTAGCTGCAGCTATTATTTGGAATACAAGACAACTCCTAAACTGCACATACAGAAGAGCAGCAAATTCAGCTAAGTCCAGAGCAAAATCATTGTCCACAGATGGTTGGTCTCCCTCCAAGTAGAGCTTTTGTAGTTTATTACTACAAGCTGTTCATTACTGAATCAAAGTGATATTTAAATAAACCTAACTAGGTTTCCCCCAGACTTAGTGGGAATAAAAACTCATTGTTTTTCTGATAATGGAAAAGGCAGTGCAAAGTTTCTGCTTTAAAGTAAAGAAAATGTATCAGAAATCTGCAAGGAAATGATGACACATTAATCTTTTGACAGCTTGCCCAGTGATTGTGCATTATTCTGTGTTATGATTTAGAATGCTTTATGAAATAGGCCACAGACGTATGATTACCTCAGCACAGTTTTCGGGGAATCATTCAATCCCCACCCAGATGAAAAACACAATAGTAGGTGATGGAGTCAGTTCAAAGATTGCCAGCATCAGGTAATTTAATAGGTAACCGGTCCTGAGTTTATTTCTTGGCTTGACTCTTTCAGTGGGAAACAAGACTCTGGCAAAATTAAGATGGATAAGGATCTAGGCAAAAGTGATAAAAGATCTTTTGTCTTGCAATAAGGCAGATTAAACACTTTGCCTTAATTAGACCATTTTATTTTCTATTCATTGCTAATCCAAAGAAATCTTCAGAATTTTCCTCATTGTATTTCTTTAATCCACTCCAAAATGGATACGGTATTAAGGAATCCATCTCATTACCCACTAACTTCCTTTTTAAATGTTGTTCATTTTATTCTAATATGCTCAGCACCCTTCACCGCAGCTTGCTAGAGATTGAATCTGAGAGCAAAATGTTTAATCTCTCTTCTATCAGAACCTAATACTGAAATTCCTGGAGATGCTCTTATTACTACAATAAACTAGTTATTTCCATGAGAGAAATAAAAATGCAGACATGCATTTAAGGAGATATGTGTTACCATGGACACTAAAAAGAATTTGAAATACTAAAGGATCAAGGTGATTAATGAAAATAAAATAAAAAATATAAAGACATACTAAAGTAAAATAAAATAAAAAGTTGATGGTAACAGTAGTAGTCACTTTACTTCCATTTTCCCCTATCACAGGTCTCCTAGCATCCTGGATAGCAGTAAGGTGAATTGCAGGCCAACACACCTATCAAAGGCCTCCAGAATTGTAGTACAGCTGCTACCTCTCATCAGCCAAAATAACATATTTTGTAAATTACACTCCCAGCAAAAGAGCATGGAGAATTACCAGAGTGTTGGCTGTTTTTGTCATGTTTTCAAGGTTAAACACAAGCATTTCAAACAAAGAGAATGCCAGAGTGAAGGATTCTGCCTTGTGGTAAATTATTATTTACTTCTGAAAGGAAGGGCTGAATTTGGTCCCAGGTTTGTCATTCAAAGGCTAAACAGCTTTAAAATTTCTCAGGGATGTTGTTTAAATAATATTTGAAATAATGATCATGGTGACAGTTATCAAAAGGCACCTCATCCTTGTAATCCTTTGTGCCCATTTGTTTTTTATGGTTTACAAACTTTAAACAAAAAGCCCATAAAACTCAATTGCTAATCCCAGTCATTCAAACCAGCACTATGATCATCTTGCAGGAAAATATAAGATAGCAAAAGTGGGATAGATATGATTGAAAGCTGGATTTAAGAAACATAATTGGTCAAAAATGAAATTAAAATCCTGGCCCATGAAGCAGGACTAATTTATATGAGTTAAATTATCTTTTTAAGAATTCATGTCCTTCAAACTGAAGTGTTCATGTAATTTCTTTCACTCCTTGGATGACCCTTACATCTGAATCCGGAGAGGGTTCAGAAAGCGAATGCTTTATTAGTTCATTTCCATTTCTGCTGGCCCAAAACAGCATCCATATACCTCTACTGTTGTCATTTGTTGATTTTGCCAGACCAAACTGTGTATGAGGAAGTTGATGGCAAGCGGCTCTGAAAAAACATTATCTCTGTCTGCCTGACAGTGTCTTGCCACAGACAAAGTTTAGAAAAATCCATTGTTTCTCATCTCAGATCTTTATTTTAGTTTCTCCCACTTTTCAGATACACTTCTTTAATTGAGGCACTACTAATATTTCTTTAATATTCATTTTAATATTTTGGATTTTTTTTTCAGTTCTAAGTGTCAATTCCCCCTGTACTATTTTCTTAATAGTTTAGACTTTAGTGCACTAAATCCTGAAATCAAAGTGCAACACAACTCTAGAGCAGAAAAACAAGACAGGCAATGTTTATTTCCAGAAACTAAAAAAAATAATAATAGTGGCTTTAGAGAGGTCAAAAAAGTCAAGGTGTCAGTCATCACCGATCAAATGAAGCCCACCCCATTACACGTGAATAAACGCTCAGCGTTTGATTGCTCAGTTATAGCAGTCATCTTGACTTTAACACACATACACCAGACAGCCAAAACAGGGTGAAAAGAAAATGGTGACATATGCCATCACCAAATTCAAAATGGTTGCTCACTTAACAATATTTTCCTGAACAGTGTCCCTCCATACACCAATGTACACAGCACTTTGGGTTTTCAATGTATTTTATCTATACGTCAGTGATGATGTTTTAAAAATGCAGTAACCATAATTGCAAATGGTAGCAACTGAGTTATTGCTATTTCTTGGAGCTTAAAGGAAAAAAAACCTTGCTATGGAAGCTTGATTCTCTTCTAACAAGTCAATTCACCAAGAATAAAGCTGCCATCCTCAAACTACTTAATACGTATTGTTAGGCCAAGAGAAAGTGTGGTAGCATCTCTAATAGTTTTCTAGTGTGTCAGAAATCCAAACTGAGTGTTTCTTGTGCTTTTAGCAGTTATTATTTGTAGAGGTTAGTAGAGTTGCAAACTGCTTTCCAAAGAAATGGGACGGAACCCATACGTGGCCCTCCCGAGCTCCATTTTCACTGGCAGATGGCTGCAGGAGGCCGTGGCAGACGAAAATGGAGCTCAGGAGCCTGTTTTCGCTGGCAGAGCATTCGGACCACCATAGGCATCCCTGGCAGGAGTGACGTTGATCTGGCCACGCCCACCCCAGCCCTCCAAGGTCAAACACAACCCTGGTGTGGACCTCAATGAAATTGAATTTGACCTGTTACAGAGGCATTAGTAGGATTACCCCCCCCCTCTCAGATAATCTGCAGAGATTGGTTATTGTTATTTTCTGAGAGACTCAAACGTTGAAATAAGGCTACATTTTATCAGGGCTCAGCATTACAGATACAACAGTCATTTATTTTATGCATATTAAAATATGTTCTACTGGAACTTGCCCCCCTGCTCCCATCTTCAACATGGACAAAGCAAATTGTTCATAAGACATACGTGAAGATGCCCTGTTGAGGATTTAAGAGTGTAGGATGAACTATGCAGGAGTAGGTATTTTAAGTTATGTACCACAAGTTCCTATTACTGGGTTGCTCATGCAATCAATAGCATAGAACTCCTGACCTTCCTTTACTCTTCCTTATGGTTGCTACTGTTAAACACAATGTTGGACAATGTATGACTTCTTTTAGAATCAATTAAGAATTGTGCTTTCCCAAGAAATATTCCTATCATAATTCCTTTCCTGTGCTGTCAAATACAGCAATAACATTTCTTTGCAGCATTTTGTAATAATGTTCTCTTTAAATATTGCTTTAAGTCTATTTTTGGCAACAGTACAATTAACCACTCCTCCATCATATTAAACATATTTCTTTTTTTAAAGAATGCAATTAATTTTTTCTGTAAGTGCACATAGCCATATGGACTGTGGAAGAAGCTGAATGAGTCTGAGAAAAGTTGTCATGATTTTGCTGTAATAAGGACTAGACAAGGAAAGCTTGTCAGAATGAATTATCAATTTATAATATGTTTACAACTGTGTAGATTCCATAGGATGAAAAATAAATGCTTTAATTAAAGCAATCAAAATGTTACAAAATAGCCTGCTTTACAGACATATTATTCAGCCTGGATGTTAGCTAAGTCAAAAAAAGACCAAAGTAGGGGTGTTAACCTGAAAGGATCACTGTATAATTTTAGACATAATATTTGAAGATATAAGACACTGTGAACAAGGGCAATGATTGTCTCAATTGTGTGGAAAGCAAGCCATATAATGTGATTAATTTGAAATTAAGTTAATGAACAGAGTAACAGGAGAGTGTTCAGCAACTGATCTAGGTATTTATTTTACTACAGGATAATGTCAATGTTTTCTTCAGCCAACTCTTCTTAAATGTGCTTTCCGGTGTACCATCTTCTCTATGCATACACTTACATAGAAGCTATGTTAGGAATTACAGAAGCAACATAGCTATTCTTGTTCTGAATGGCCTCCGGGTCTCTTATAAGAGATCTTTGATTATGCAATCTATTATTGTGCAAATAAGGAACAAATATAGATTGGACATTTTGCCAGCTCTAAACCAACACATAAAATTAAAAGGAAGTTTCTAACAATACTTTATAATTGGCATTAATATGCCTGTTGAACTGCTGCATTGAACGGATGAGACCAGGGGTGGGTTCTGGCTGCTGCTACTGCCGGTTCACTCAGGGATGCACTTTGCACCTGTGCGCTAGATGCACACTATGTATGCTTGATGCGCACTATGTGGCCATGCACAGTACAAAAAAAATGCTTTGCATGTGCAGAAGCAAAAAACAAGATGGCACTGCTGTAGGCGCCGCCAAGAGAACCAGTTTGGGGGTGTGGCAGGCCAAGTCTAGTAACCTATTCATCCGAAACCGGTAGGAACCTCTGGACAAGACAGAATTAGTATATCCATAAGCTTTTATATACCAGGTTTATGATTCTATTTGTGATCTTTATAAAGCTATACTCAGCTTCAGATCTTCTTTACAATTTTTATCCCATCTGGCAAGTCTTCAGGGGAAACCAAAGTTGTATCATATTAGCTTAGCAGAAAACCCTGTATTTTATATTGTTGGTTGATTATATGCCACTAAGTCAGCATTGAGACTTAGGAAAGACACAGATTTTCTTCAGAATCATGTCTCCCCAGTCTGTCCCCCTTAAGTATTCTAGACATGCACCTATTCCAGTGTAACTGAGTTCATCCCTACTCATCCCTACATCACTACTAGTTATCTACCCCAAACCACCCCAACCACCCGTTGAGGTGATGTCCCGGTGTTTGGAGGCCGTACGGATCTGGACGGGCAGTAACAAACTCAAACTCAACCTGTCCAAGACCGAGTGGCTGTGGTTCTCGGCCTCCCGGTTTAGCCAGATGATACCACCACTGGCCATGGGGGGTGAAGTATTGGCCCCCGTGGAGAGGGTGCGCAATTTAGGATTTCTCCTGGATTCCCGGCTGTCCCTAGAGGACCAGGTGACGGCCGTGGCCAGGGGGGGCGTTTTAACAAGTTCACCTGGTCTGTCAATTGCGCCCCTTACTTGACCGGGAGGCCCTTTGCACAGTCACTCAAGTACTCGTGACTTCCCGTCTGGACTACTGTAATGCTCTCTACATGGGGTTCCCCTTGAGATGCACTTGGAGGTTGCAGTTGGTTCAGAATGCGTCCGCGTGGGTGATCATGGGAACCTCAAGGCAATCCCACATAACACCGCTCCTGCGCGAGCTGCACTGGCTACCTGTGACTTTCCGGGTGCGTTACAAAGTTTTGATGACCATCTTCAAGGTGCTCCATGGCACGGGGCCTAGCTACCTACGAGACCGTCTGCTGCCCCATATGTCCCTATGGCCAATTCGCTCCCACAGAGAGGGTTTTCTCCGGGTGCCATCGACCAGGTGCAGCCTCGTCAGTAGGCAGATGATATGTAGTTATACATCTCCACTCTGACCTGGCCAAGTGATAACATGGAAGTTCTGCTCTTCTATATGAGCAAAGATCTAGTGTGAACAGGAAGCAGTATATGGGCAAAGGAAACAAAAAGAGAAATATCATCATATGACCAAGTGCAATGGTAGATGGGATGGCATAGCCTGCAGCTGCATTACAGCCAAAAAAGGGATTCACACTCTGTAAAAAAGATAGGTGATTTGTACGCTCAAAGTTCTGTTAAGGTAGCCTTATAATAAAATAGCATTAGCTCATCTGGTTATGTTTTCTGTCTGGTCTGCTAAGAAATGCTGACACCAAGCCAGAAAATCTTTTTAAGGTGATGTTATTGCTGACAAGCCATATCAGAGCTTTGCTGCCACTCTCCAATCTTGCAACAAATCAATTTTTCTGACTTTTGACTCCCTTGGTTTTCACTATTAGCCTGACATGAATATGAAAGAAACTGTCAGATGAAATATAACAAAAATTGTGTGTCTGTAAAAGTTCTGTGTG
The DNA here is from genome assembly GCA_026931265.2 of Tropidonophis doriae. NCBI lineage: Eukaryota > Metazoa > Chordata > Lepidosauria > Squamata > Natricidae > Tropidonophis > Tropidonophis doriae. The sequence continues at coordinate 734 of JAPKID020000524.1, read as the reverse complement.
ATCAGGAAAAAAGTTATGTGAAGTGCAGGCAAATCTTTTACCTGGTTGCATGGCAAAGGATCTAGAAACTTGTTCCTGGAATTGACATACGATTCAGTGAAGTCTGTGAACAAGACGTATTTTGACAACCTTCCGCTCTTATATTCAAATTATAGTTATGCCATTATTGTTTTTGTTTTTATATATTGTTTTATATATTTGTGAGTGAGTTCTTTCTCATTTTTTGCCGCCCTGGGTCCTTTTAGGAGAAGGGCAGGATATAAATTTGAATAAAATAAATAAATAAATAACTATGCATTGTCCAGAAATCTAGTAATGAGGGAGATACCAAACACAAAATCCTGTAACACAAACAAGCAAAAAAGGTCTGGCATCAGATTGTTATCAAACAACCTAAAATCCATTCTCCCAGAATCAAATAATACAATTTTAATGTGTGTGTTCCCTTGGAGGGTAATGCATCGTAAGGTGAGACAAACATAAATTTCAATCATTACAATAGTACATGATGTTGCCTCAATCAGTGCCAAATTAAGATGAAGGCAGTAATGCAGTCTGTTGTCATTTGCTCCTCAGACACTGTGCTGGGAATAACTGGCAAGTATGTATAGCTACTACCGGTAGTATGGAGGTGGGTGTATGTGTGTATAGAAAGATAGATAGCAGATAGATAGATAGATAGATAGATAGATAGATAGATAGATAGATAGATAGATAGATAGATAGATAGATAG
>JAPKID020000523.1:0-17766 GCA_026931265.2 Tropidonophis doriae | reverse complement strand
GAGAGAGAGAGAGAGAGAGAGAGAGAGAGACGCACACACACACCAAAACTGTTTCTGTTGCTGAAATACAGCACAGGCCATCATTGCACCCTTCCATTTGGAACATGTCAACCCGTCAAGGTAGGCAGACTAGAAATCCAATGCCATGTACGTACTACTATTTTTATTATAAAATCATAGCAACAGATCTTGAAAGTGTGAATGAGCTTTCTCCTTTTGTCCTTTTATCTTTGTCGCACTAGCATGCCTGAGAAATTTATTTTCCTACCCTAGATTCTCCTCTTTTATCTGACCATTGCCTTGGTAGTACCTCTTTCTTTTGTCCCCCAAGGCCATCCCCTCTGCTATCTAGGACCGTTATCATTCAGTTTCCCTTTGTGTTTGAAGTTTGTAGAAAAGGTGATCAAACAACAACAACCACACAGGATCTTGGTGGAAATAGACTATCTGGACCCATTTCAGTCAGGTTGCAGGTCAGAGTATAATTTGGAGACTGTTGATTTCACTTGTTGATGGCCGAAGCAGACCAGAATATGATTAATGAATTCAGCCTTAAGTTCTGTGTTACTCAGTGGCTTGTGATATTATTAATCATGGTATCCTTCTGCCCTGGTTGTGGAGGTTAGCAGTGGGATAATTGTGTTGTAGTGATTCATCTCCTTCCTCAGTGGTCATTTGAAGTGGGACAGGGGAGGGGGAAACTGAAGATACTTGACTGGAACACAGGCTAGTCCCTAAACTGAGTTAAATTGACCATCAAAGATAGATGATGCTCAATTTATTTTATTTATTTATTTAGTCAAATTTCTAAACCGCCCCCTCTCCCCGAAGGGGAGTTATAATCCAAGATTATAACTACAGAACAGAAACCTGTATTAATTACACAGTGTCATGCTTCAATGTCCAGCTTAAAATAATTAAAGAAACCAAGCCAATTTCTATGCATTTTGCAACCCATCTGAATTTGCAATGTAGAAGAGTAAACCAATAATCATAAATAAATAAAGGAAATGGGAAAAGTTGACATTTTCCTTAAAAAAAATGCTAATCAACCTGTTTTGAAGTGTTTCTCATTTGCATTACAAACATTATTATGAAAATTTAACATTATGCTTCTCTGTGCTGCATTATACTGCTCAACTAAACATGAAAATATATTTTCTTCCTTAAAGTAAGGGGAAAAGAGAATCGAGGCTCATGATCAAAGATAGTTTCAATTACTTGTTCATTTTACTTTAATTCCACCCCTGGGATGATGAGCCCCTGCATAATTTTTCTTCCAAATAATGAATTCAGATATAGGCTTATGGGTCCATTACAAAATTCCCACAAGTAATACATAAATAAATATTCATTGATTTCATTTACATAGTCTTCACCACAGGTATGACAGAGTTGTTCATACATTCATTATGGTTTACAGTGTGGAAATCTGATTAAGCTCTCTTGAATATGGAACAAAATGTATTTATTTTGTATAAATGTATTAGGCATATTTTCATTTATCGTTTCAGGAATCGTTAACTAGCAAATATGGAAAATCATTTTTTCAAACACAAAATTGAACTCGGCGTGAATTCTTACTCAAAATAGCCCAATGCATTTATAATTGCATGTAAAACTACTATACATTGTTTTCAATATACTCTCATTCCTGTAGCTTCTGCAAGAGCAATATAATAGCTTATTCATTCCCCCCTTTGATGATAATTAACAAAGTATGCCTCCAACCCACCCTATTAATTCACTAAGTACCTGCACACATGAGTCCTGAAAAGAGAATTAAAAAGCTTTCTTAAAGGAAAACCATTTAAAACTTACATTCATCAAGCTATATACCAGTGGTATAAATAAATGTGAAATGAATGCATAATTACATTTGGAAATCAAATAATTACTTTGTAAATTCATTTCCCTCCTCAGGAATCTAAGTTCAGAAATGGATGAGGCTCTTCAGAACAGATGGCGACTCAAAACACCAAAACCAAATTGTAGATTTAAGAACTTCTACAGGAGAATATTATGATGAACAAATCACTGTAAATGTAGTTCAGATAAAAGCTGCATTTTTCTCAAATATTGCATTCCCTCCTGTTTCTCAGAAAATATTTTAAATATATATATTCTTGGTCTATGGTAGTGTAGGACTTTAGTAATCTATAATAACTGTGAATGCCACATGCATAGTTTTCTATGTTACATAATGTTACCTGCAATGAATAGATGGTAAATGGATAGATAGAATTTTTATTTTCTACAGGCAATTACATTGAATACATTCTTTGCTCGTTCCACTGCAGTGGGTAGCATTTCAAGGTAAAGGAAATCAATAATGGATCTAGTTTAAAGCCTCAGAAAGACTAAGAAATAAAACACGCTAGCAATATAATACCCACAACCTTTTGGATTTGTTGTAATACTTTACTTAATCTTCAGATGTTCTTGGATAAACCAATTTATTTTTCAGGAATATGATGCCCTCATTTAAATGCATAAGCATTATATCTGATATTGTGTAAAAATATCAGGTGGGATGGGGGTGGAGGCACGTTGAAGAGGAAGTTTCTAAACTGAGACAAAACCAAATTAACAAATTTTGGAATGCTAAGAGTTTCTTTGGGATGTGTAGGGGAAATGGAAAAGGAAAGTATGAAAAAAATAGTTAATGGAACACTTCACTTATCATTTTTTATTGCAGTGCTATATCTAAGTGCTTGATTCATTTATGTTTACAACAGCCAAATAGTGTCATAATATTTAAAAAAAATGATATAACAGAATTCCTAGAAAATAATTCTAGGAAAGAGCCCTTTACACCACTCTTCTTCTATTCATACCATATAAAAAATACCAAATTACTACTTCTCTCAAACAAGAACATTTCATCTTTAAACTAGCATCAACATATAAAACAACCTATTAGAGTAGCTAAAATAATTGTGAAACCAAATAGACTGGAAGCAGTTAAGTTCAATTTACAGCATGATATAAGCCTTTATTCTTGTATAGAGTAAAATGTTGTAGCAGGAACCACTCTGCTGTTTCCAAAGTCTGTATTCGTTGTGCTGAAGTGTATATCAAAGCTCACTTCTGAGAAACATTACTGAATCAGAGAAAAGGCAGGAGCACAACTACATATCACAATCTAAAGAAAGGGATGTGATGGCTCAGCAGTTAAAAATGCTAAGCTTGTCATCTAGACCAGGTGTCCCCAACCTTTGCAACTTTAAGTCTGAAGGACTTCAGCTCCCAGAATTCTCCAGCCAGCAAAACAGTCTGGGAGCTGAAGTCCTTCAAACTTAAAGTTGCAAAGGTTGGGGACCCCTGATCTAGACAGCTGACAGCCTGGGTTCAAGACCTGAGCACCCCACAATGGGCTGAGTTCCCATTACTTGCCCTAATTCCTGCCCACCTAGCCATTTGAAAGCATGTAAATAGAAGTAAATAAATAAGCACCATTTTGGTGAGAAGGTAACAGCATTCCTTGGGCATTACGGTATAGTCATGCTGGTCACATGACCACAGAAGTGACTTCAGATAACATTGGAGGCAAGTGCTGATATTTAGAATTTAAGTACTTACAATTTTTAAGGTAAATTTATTTAATCAATCACTCAATCCAAACTGAAAATATTGCCAAGTGTGCATCAATTGTTGAGAAAGCCAATGAGTGTATACTCCTTTTACCAACTTTAGAAATCTTTGTTCACTGATACTATGTTACCAAAGAATTTTTGTTTGTATTTTTGTATTAGGTTATGATTTTAAAATTTCAAAGAGAATTATAATAATAAACTAGAATTTCAACAATATGGATACCTTCTAGATTTTGCCAGGGTGATACAATATTTTATTTCTACCATGACTCACTTCAGTTGTTCTTTTTTTAAACCATTTCAGAAAACTGTTCTTTATGTCTTCTGGTAGGAAGGGCAGTTCTTAATATTTCGACATGATAGTACAATTTAAACTTGCATTTAGGATGAAATGCAGTGTTATATGTGAATATCTATCCTCAAACAGCAACATCTAAGACCTACTACAATTTTATATAAAAAGGAAAGTGACAAAACTCCAAGGGAACAAAAGAATTGATGTCTGATCAAACACCTTCAGCCTAATTTATATGTAGTTGGAAACAAGCATCTATATGACAGAATATTAAAAGGTATTGGCAAAAGTATTTGATCTATGTATAAAGTTTACCAGAGACAATAAGAAATGTATAAACAAGCAGGTGAGTTTTCTGGCCATTCTATTGTTCTTGCCTGCCAAGCTCAGGCACAAAAATCAAGATCATAATATCCTCTTCCCATTAAATGTTGTGAATCATCATTCACTTCCTCCAGAGTCATGATCTGACTAAGATAATTAATCCTCCAAGGGAAGAAAGGGAAAGCAAGTACATGTTGAATGGTCCCTTTTATTTATTGAATCAATCATTGTTTCACAGTCAGATGGGTATTCAAAGCAAAGGTAATGGATCTTCTCATTGGTCAGGATTACTGGTTGTGTGTCTCAGTTCTTTGTTAAAAACACAGCAGATTATGTTTAATTAGATGACAGAGGGTTGGAAATTGCCTGAAAAGATTATTTATTTTGCTGTAGCCCCTGATGTTAGAAATCAAAGAACTGGTACTAATGCTTCATTCCTTTTTTATAAAACGTACTTTGATTTGTAGGCATTTGAGGGGATGTCTTATTTAAAAAGGATCTCTATGAGAATTCAATTTCTTCAGGTTTGAACCCTTTTCTCTGGGGATTTCTAGAAGTTGCTACTGAAATATTGCTCTCAATGATTTTGCATAAAAGCAGTCACATTTCATATTCACATGTTTTATCAGACTTCTTTTGTTCTGGAAAAGGTTAATGACAATAAGGAAGATCACGACAACAAGCTGCAACAGGAGTTGTCATGCAACTTATTCTTACCTGCTTTGTTTGTAATCGAAGTTCACAAGCATCTGCCTTCTCTACTGTAATGAAAAGGTTGTTCTAGTGCAGGGGTGTAAAACTCAAGATCCAGGAGCCGGATATGACCTGCAGGGTGTGTAGATCTGGCCCGTGGGGCTGCCCTGGAAGCAGTGAAGGACCAGCCTGCAGTGCCTCTGCCTGCAAAAACAGAGCTTGGAAGGGCTGTGTGCGGTCCTCCCGACCTCCATTTTTGCTGGCAGAGGGTTGCAGGAGGCCGTTGCAGCCAAAAACGGAGCTCAGGAGCCCATTTTTGCTGCCTGCCACCACAGGCACCCTGATATGAGTGATGTCGAGCTGGCCACACCCCCTGGCCATGTCCCATGCCTCCCCCAAGGTCAAACACAACCCTGCTACAGCCCTCAATGAAACCGAGTTTGACACACCTCTTCCAGTGCAATATACACACCTTAGAATTGATATATGTAGATATATTCCTTAGTAGCAAAACAGATAGGAACATTAACTTAATGGAGTTTTTTCAGAGCAAAAAATAAATAAATTGGTAATATTTTAAAGAAAGCCTTTCCTTAATTGATTTCTTTTGAACTTAAATGTTTTTTCTTAAGAGAAAAATGGGGCTGAGGAAAATATGTGCAATATTGCATAATGTTTAGCTTTCAACAGCTTTTTTTCTCTAAAACCTGTAATAATTTTATATTTCATTTTCATTCATGCATTAATGGGCTTATTTACAAGATTTGCTTTTATTTGAACATAAACTATTTCAGTGAAATAGCATTCGTTGATACATTCCTCGCTGGCATTTTTTCAAATGACAATCCTATTTAAATGTCAGTCTTGCTATTAAAAAACAGAAAGTTGAAATGCACACCAATGCTATGTCACTTCCTATTCCTCACACATTTGATAATAAAAAATAAAAATAACATAGCTGAGGTCACAATGTTTTAATTTTGGCAACATAAAAATAAAAAGCTCTAAATAGTTGTGTTGTGATATACTCCAAATTACAGCATTTTTTAAGATTCAACATAGCTCAATCTCACATTTCACTGTGTATGTACTCTTGTCGCTTTGCTAACTCACATTGCAAAAATAAATATGAAGCTTTTAATTTTGTGGCATTCCAGGTAGGTAGGTAGGTAGGTAGGTAGGTAGGTAGGTAGGTAGACAGACAGACAGACAGACAGACAGACAGACAGACAGACAGACAGACAGACAGAATGGAGTTAAGGGTGGCATCATCTTAGAGTCATTATGTTGCCACAAACGCTCCTAGTCCAATCCCTCTTGAATTCCATTGGCCCTTATTTGGTGCCAATTTAGTACTGATCTTTAACTGACTAGATTCTTGTTTATAAAGCTAATGGTTTCCACTGTTCAGTCATTTCCAAATCTAGGGGGAGGTACTCATCTCTATTAACCAAGGGAGCCAGCATTGTCTGAAGACATTTTGTTGATCTTGTGGCCAGCATGTTTATACATCAAAGCACATGGAATCCTATTACCTTCTCACTAAAGTGGTACCCATTGATCTACTTACAATTGCATGCTTTTGAACTGCTAGGAGGGCAAAATCTGGGGCAAGTAATAGGAACTTATCCAGTCACAAAGCGCTCCAACTAAGGCTGTCAGCATGCTATCTGACAAGCTCAGCATATTTAACTGCTGGACCATTGTGCCCCTTCTTGTGTATGAGCATGAGTAATAAAGCTTTTGAACTGTAACTAAATGTGTGGTTCTGATCCTTTGCACCTGACACATACTGACAGCTATAACCCAAGATACCAATACTGTTTGGGGTCCTCAAGCATTTTAAAAATGTAAAGGTATTCTGAGAACTCTCTATGTGTGTACACATACACGTATTCATATATATATATACATGTACATATACTTTTTTGTGTCCGTGTGTATATAAAATGATATGGCAAGATATTTCTCCATATACTATTTTAATACACATTGATATTAATGGGCACACAGAACAGTTTCAATTACACTGTCAAAAGAAATAATCTACCCACTCAACGTCTTGTAGGTGGAAACTAACCCACACTAAACTGCCACCTTCTTCAGTTTGAAAGTCCTGATAAAATTAAGCATAGGGATGGATCCAGTATGTAGGTCATCAGTTCACCACTGAGACTGATAACTAGTTCATTAAGATATTGATCTTGACAGTATCTTAAGTTACAGTTCACAGATACGCTGCTCACACAGGATTTTCATATTAGCACTAGATTAGCACTAGGACATGATATATCACATGCAGTATAAACCAATGTCCCAAGGTTTTGCAAACTCTTCTCCACATTTTCTATATGCAATATATGTCACATTTAAATAAGCTTACTTGCTGCCTCCACGATCAACTCTCAATCCCTCCGAATTAGTTTTGCACAAAGCTGATTCGACAATATATTGCTACTGCAATATTAATGTTGCTAACTACTCCTCTTATCAGGGGTGGGTTGCTCCTGCTTCGGCCCAGATCAGCCAAACCAGTAGTAGCACCAGCGGGAGGCTCCGCCCACCCACCCGGATCGCAAGCGCACAGGGGAATGCACCTGAACAGGTAGCAACAAAATTGGCAACCTACCATGCCTCAGATGTCAACAGGTTGCATTTATGCAGAGAGTGTTAGGTAGAAAACAGCCACACACATGACCAGTCCTAGCTGAGATGCCATTGCCTCTGTCCTTGCCTTTCAGTTTAGTCAAACTAGGAAAAGGGATCCTTCTCTTCCATGGCAGCCACTGAATTTAAGCAACAAACCCCTTTGGTAAAAATCCTAGAATACTATTTCTGAGAATGCATCATGTAATGGACTGATTCAGCTTGCCTAATATTTGTTTGCAATACAACAGCACATTTATCTAATCAATTAGTTTCCAGTGGTTTGTAGCCCTTTTATTCAAAAAGGTTGTTCCTTTAATTTTCTGGACTCAAACTGTGTTCCTAGTTCTTTATTATTTTAATTGCAAATCAATATAGAACTCTATTTGCCACAAATCAGAAACCATATCTTGCATCATTGCAGTCAAAATATTGTTCTGTCCCTGCTAATTACAGATAGTCCTAGGGTTATAACCCTAACTCAGACCAGAATTTCCATCCCTAAGCAAAGCAATCATTAAGTGAATCATTGGCAATGGCAATTCTGGAAGTCCTGGTTGAGATTGTTGGAATGTATGGCTGACATGCGACCATCTGCCAGCTTCCCCATTGACTTTGCTTGATGGAAACTAGTTGGAAAAATTGAAAATGGCAATCACATCTCCCAACAGCTCCCACACTAATCCAAGACATTCCCAGTTTGGTCCCTCCAAATCCTGAGCCTCGGTTCTTCCAAGGCAAGGGATGTTGTCAGATGATCACTAAGTCAACTAATTTCTCCAGCCCTGTCTGAACATCCTCTACTTCAATTCCCTTCACTCATCTATCTCCCCGCACTCCGATTTCTGCATTTTTTGATACGTGACACAACATGACCAAGGTGAAGACACTATGTACTTGCTGCTGTTGCCTGCCCACCTATCATCATCTCTTGGCCTAGCCTCATACCGCCACTGCACTGGGGTGTTGAGATCATCCAGGATAAATGAACCCAATGGAGGGAAGAGAAGGTGACACTGAGGAGGGGGAAGAGGAGGAAGAAGGTGATGGTGCCAGGAGATTAGAGAAAGTGGTCTGCTGAGGGGTCGGTAGAAATGGTGGAATACAATGGGGTCTTCATCTCAGCCAAGCTGTGCAGGATGGCAAAAAGGACAGAGATTGGGAGTGTGGGAAGATAGGCAGGTGGGTGGAGTTCAAACAGAAGCAGTTCACGCAGACCAGGAGAACATGACCATTAGACACTGCAACTCCTGCATGTGCAGGTTGGTCACTTTCCAATTTTGTGACTGCAGAGACACTGCCACAGTTGGAAGTGTGAGAACTGCCCATTTTTCTGCAACACGATCACAATTTCAAATAGTCGATGAACAAATGGTCATAACCTGAGGACTATTTGTAAGGTCCATCTAAGTCTTTATATCATCTGTGAGTGAACAGTAGTACTTGCATCAATACCTACTTATACATTCAATGTATATATGTGTCAAAAGGCCAAAAGTTTAGGCTGCCTTTACCAAATCTTCTGCTTCTCATATAGGCTGCAATCCTAAACACACAAGGCAAATGTATTTGTGTACCACAAGTAAGAGGCACAAGAAGGGCAATCATCATATTTAAGCATTTTTGCAGTGTTTGATATTATGACCAGGCTTTCCTCTCAAGAGCAGGCATTCAAAAGTACAACTAACTGAAACTCTTCCAACATTATTTTCTTCTACTATGTTTTGCGGCTTGAATAATGCATCCTTACATAAAAATATGAGGAACTTACACCAAAGTGAAGTGCTGGAAAACCACCAACGCCCAGTACTCTTGATGCTCTTTTATCAGAATTTTGCCTCAGGAATAGAATATTGCCAACTCTCATAAGACAATTGTAATTTCTTACAGAAAATTGTAAGGCTCTAGCTAGAACCAAAAAATAACTTCAAGCAATAATAGTTTGTTTAAAGTTTAACTTCTCAAACTCTAAGTAGCAGTCTCTGTTACTCCAGTATAAGAGACAAACAATTCTGCTCTGTAGAAGCAATTACAGTATTTATTGGAATTGAAGGCTTTGGAGTTTCAAGAGGTTTCTCTGTTAAATTTATTTTTAGCTGGTTAGCAGCTTTTGCAAGATGTAGCGTTCCAAGAAAAGTTTCTGCCTGATTCTTACTCATACTGGGATTGAGGCATTGCAAGTCCCATGCTAAAGGATAACATCAGCTCTCTGATTGAGCTGCCAAGGTGGTGAACTGCAATAATGTTTTAAACTCCACGGTTAAACAAATGCCCCAAATTTGGCTCATCTTTACCATGCTTCTTTTTGGGTTTGAACAAACCAAAACATATCTTAGTGGGTTTAATTGCTTCCTAATGTTGAAAACAAGAGAAACATTTTAAAAACTGTATGTTTGGAACACTATTTTCTATCCTGCCTTAGAATACAATTAATATACAATAAATGGGTCAAACTATTTCTACCACACTATCAAATATAGGTAAAATCTGTTTTGGATCAAAGTTCTAAAAGAAATGATTCTAGACACACCAATCAATTTTAAATTGTATGGGTCCAGATTTAAATATTTCCTTTTTTCATTGGTTTGACTACATTCATAGTTCATTCAGACAAAGACCACTTTATTATATCTTGAACAAAAAAATTTCAAGATAGCATCCTTTTCACACAATATAAGACAATATTGTATAGTGTTCACTTAGGACATCCCTAAGGGCAACCTACTGACTTGAAGGAGAAGGTTATGCAGCACATGCAACTTGTCCTCTAGAATTTGACATAATGATAAAGAAGACACTGCAAATTTTATTGAAAATTGTGGATCAGGATTTGACCTGACATTTCATTTTGTTTATCTTATCTTGCACATTAAGATTGTCTAGGTAGAATCCTTTTATCTCCTTATGTCTGTTCTTCTGCATCACTTGCGGAACTGCAATATATGAAGACCCAGATTGTTGGGGACAATATGCTGACTTAAAGAGGGCTGAAAAGCATATGAAAAAATATACGTCTAAGTAATAGTGCTATATCACTCAATAGTTGATTTGCTTCCAATAGTTTGTATCAGAGAAATTACGGCACTAAACACTGGTAACAACACAGGGTTGATTACAATGGGATGTTGTCAGATTTATGTATTTTTCCTATCAAACTAACTTCCCTTTTCTCTCACCCTATATTAGTTCACTTCACTAAACACAGTGGTGTAAGAATGTATGCAGAAAGGCCATAGATAATGGAACATCATATTTCATGTTCCTGCATAGTTGTTTTGATTTGGTTTTCTTTGGTTTTCTTTTGTTTGCTGTTTTGGGGCCTAGATTACTCCCATAAGAGAAAATGGAAATTAAAACATTGATTGATGAGAAAAAGATGACACCCACATATGGATAACTAATTATATTCCATACACACTACCCATAAAATTGACCGTCTGGAATTAACCTAAGTCAATCCTGCACTATCATCTGAAAAGCATTTCTATCATTACCTGAAAATTGTCACAGCTGGAATGGAGCCCATGGTGGCTGAAACTTGAGCTTTTCCCATTGACTTCAACTCAGTAGGAATTGAAATTGGCTTTGGGAGTCCTACAGAAAATTAAAATGTGCTCTGACCTGTATAATGAAAAGCTTATACTTGCAAATTGCCAATTATTCCTAATACTTCTTTAACAATTTCATAGAGTTTTCATTAACATTCATTGTCAACTGATGCTAAGGCTATCATGACCCTCAAATTTTCTTTGGTAAAGACCATCAGCTAAAGAAAAAAAAAGACTTAAAATATAGAAGAAATAATGATTGCAAAAGGGATAATGAAGCCTAATCAAGTATCCAGTCTGGGAACCACTGATAAGCATTTAGCTGATTTCTTTCATTTTACATTGTTTTTATCTGATTGCTTTGATGTCTGAGTCCCCAAACTTTCAATGACAACCACAACAAAACCTAGCAACTCATGGAATTATATACTTGAGGCAAGAGCAAAGGTCAGCAATCAGCATTTCTACACAAAGAATCTTCATTTAAATGCAAATGTTAGCCTTTCTTCGCAACCTTTAAACAATCATTTTGTTAAAAAAAAAAAAAAAGCAAGCTACTTAGCTTCAGTACATTTGCCGCATAGGAATCTATGGGATAACGCTATAATTTTATTTCTGTATTACATTACTCCATTTAAGTTATTATACGACACTGTTTGATTATGTTTTGCTACTGTTTATCAACTTGAAGACTAAACATAGCTCTTCTAATACAGTACTCTGTCATTACTTCTTAGACTGGCATTCATCGGTATACATTTCTTCACCCAATTCTCCAGTTAATAATTTGCTCTTTCGCTTGCTTGCAAGATTTATATTTTTAGTATCTGTTACTACCTGGTATTCATCCTTAAAATTACTGTATATTCTCTTATGTAGGCAGATAGGGATACCGTATTCTAAATTCAACTAATGACATTAGTCGGTCCTCCGTTTTTTCAGCTGTGCTACTACAAAATAGAATTAGTACTACTGGCTTACTTCGCTGGGGTGCTGAAAGTACAAATAAGGATCCTTCCAGATAACTAGCTTTGTCTATTGTCCATATTTTAAAAAAACAATATAAAACTTTTAAATAAAAATAAACAAAATTCTTCTGATCTTGTAACCTTACAGCTGAACAAACATTTGTATGTACCTTTTCCTTTATAATGCAATAAAGTAAAGAAACTATGTGATGCTTTTGACATAATGGATAGGGGTAACGATTGTATTTGTCTTTCCTTTTTCTTGTCTGTACCCGTTTCCCTACCTGTCTTTTTTTAATCACAAAGGGAGGGAGGTGTCAACAGTGGACTATGCTACAGAAAATGCAATACCACTTCGATTTACATACTGCTTCACGGTGCTTTTACAGCCCCCTCCAAGCGGTTTGCAGTCAGCGTATTTATCCATTGACTTTACTCGTCAGAAGGTCACAAAAGGTGATCACATGATTCTGAGACAATGCAATCATCACAAATGTGGGTCAGTTGTCAGCTGCCCTTGAATTTTGGTCACATGGCCGTGGAGATGCTGTAACAGTCATAAGTGTGCAAAATAATCATAGTCATTTTTTCCCAGTGCTGTTGTAACTTTGAATGGTCACTAAATGAACTGTTGTAAGTTGTGGTCTACCTGTATTTTCACAGGACGTAAGCTATTCTGAGTAAAGCTGCCCTTTGCAATTCACAGTGATTTTGTCAGTGCCAGTGGTATTCCAGTGGTGCTCTAATTATTTTGGGATTGTACCAAAAGTGCATATTACCATAGATACTACTTTTGCTTTCTTTTAGCAATATCAATAGCATTTAGACTTATATACTGCTTCACAGTGCTTTACAGTCCCTGTCTAAATGGTTTACAGAGTCAGCCTATTGCCCCCAACAATCTGGGTCCTCATTTTACCCATCTCGGAAGGATGGAAGGCTGAGTCAACCTTGAGCCTGGTGGGATCTGAACTGCTGAACTGCAGCTAGCAGTCAGATGAAGTAGCATGTAGTACTGCACTCCAACTACTGCACCATCTCGGCTCTTGGAACCTTGGATAAATGACTTTGGAAACTTCTCAGAGTATTTCCCTTCACAGAGCAACAAGAAAACTTGTAAGAAAAATAAACAAATTCACAGTAATATCCCCAATGGAAGGGAGGGGAGAAGATCTGAAAACAAACTCTATTATTAAAGGAAAGGTGATTCCTGTTCAGAAATGCCAAGGATTAACCATGAGTTGTTCCCACAGTCTTGGGACCAGAAACCCTGCCCTACAGCTGGAAACTGTCCTTGAGGACACCGATCCTTTCCCTGGCTCTTGAGGAACTGTTGAGGAACCAGTTGTTACCTCTTTTAGATAAAACTCTCCACAGATGTTTCTGGGCTCTTTGGATGGATTGGTATCTTTGTCCTCTTCCATCATCTCATCAAAGATCAGAAACGCAAGGCAACTCCCTGTGAAGTAGGTTGGCCTAAGAAAGAATCACTGATCCAAACATTCAAAGTGGAGCTCCTTATTGCCAGATCTCAGCCATTAAACACAATGTTCTCTAAATAGGAACCATTAGACTATAAGCTAAAAAAGAGAGGGGAAACTACCTCATTTCCCTGAAAATAAGATCTCCCCGGATAATAAGCCCAATCAGGCTTTTGAGCGCATGCACTAAAATAAGCCCTCCCCAAAAAATAAGCCCTCCCTGAAAATATTGCAACACAGCAGCAGCCATGAGGTGACCACGCTTGCTGCTTCCTGCACCTCACAAATAATAAGACCTTCCTGGAAATAAGGCCAAGCGTTTATTTTGGGAGTCAAAAGAATATAAGATCCTGTCTTATTTTCAGGGAAACATATTAGGTTTTTACATGGCCAATTTAGTCCCATCCATTTGGGGGACTTTATGCACCAAAGCCCCACACCTGTCACCCTCAATGCCTTTTCTTTTTTTAAAAAAAGCCTCTCTTTGTTAATGTTTTTTCTCTGTTCTAATGTATGATAATAGTTGTTGGGAGTTCAGCTGCATGTATTGCTAAATTACGGAGCAGTGGTCCTCATTTAATGATTGCTTGTTTAGCAACCATTTCAAATGATGACAAGTACTGAATGAGTGGTACTTACAACCAGTCCTGGAAATTACATCTGTCCCAGAACTTCTGTGCTCACATGATTGCAATTTGGATGCTTGGCAACTGTCTTGCACTTATGACGGTTGCAGTACCCTGTGGTCACATGATCATCATTTTTGACCTTCCCTGTTGGCTTCAATGGGGAAGGTTTGTCCGATAAGTCCTTTGTCACTATCTCCCATCTGGCAGCAGCCACTTACTGCTTTCTGCTCTGCTTGTGAGCTGCCTGGGATTCACTTAATGACTTGCAAACCTTGCTTAACGGTGGCATTGGGGATTGCTATTGCTAAGCAGTGCAGTCAGATGACATCATGCTTTGGTTGCATTGCTTACCGATGCAAATTCTGGTCCCAATTAGTGTTAATGAAGTAACGCAGGTATTCTTATTATGGTTCATGGCACAATCAGTCAGGTGTTTGTGCTGGATTTGACATTTGTGTCCATCTATCGAGTGCCTCCTAAGGACTTGGCATAGGGAGATATTGCATGATGACATTAAAGGTAATATTGCAGAATATAAGCTGTTCCAAGTGAAGCTGCCTTTTGCAATTTACTGATAGGTATGTTGTCAATAGGGGGACACAGTGGCTCAGTGGTGAAGACACTGATCTTGTTGATCAGAAACGTTGCAGTTCAGCGGTTCGAATCCCTAAAGCTGTGTAACTGAGTGAGCTCCCATTACTTGTCCCAGCTTCCGCCAACCTAGCAGTTCACAAGGATGTAAAAATGTAAGTAGACAAATAGGGACTACTTTTGGTGGGAAGGTAACAGTGTTCCATGCGCCTTCGGTGTTTGGTCATGCTGGCCACATGACCACGGAGAGGTCTTAGGATAGTTCTGGCTCTTTGGCTTTGAAACAGAGATGAGTACCACCCCCTAGAGTTGGGAACAACTATATGTGCAAGGGGAACCTTTACCTCTACCTTATTTTGTCAATGTCGATAGTGTTCAGATGGTGCTCTAGATGTTTTGAGATTACATCCAAGGGGCCTCTTACTGTTGGAACTTATCTTTGTTTTCTTTCTCTTCTGTTATGAGCCATGGTGGCACAGTGATTAGAACGCAGTATTGCAGGCTAATTCTGTGATCCTGACAGACTCAAGGTTGACTCAGCCTTCCATCCTTCCGAGGTGGGTAAAATGAGGACCCAAATTATTAGGGGTAAACCGTTCAGAGAAGGCTGTAAAGCACTGTGACGCGGCATATAAGTCTAAGTGCTATTGCTATTTCTGATTCTAGATGTTGTCCTTTTCAGAACTGATCTCAGTTTCACCTAAAGCCTATTTTGAGTTCAGAAAGTGTCTTTAGCACCTGGGGTTAGCACCACTTACTTAAAGAGAGATGAGGATTGAGACTGAATTTCTGTCTGGAAATTAGGAAGTTGTGTGGCTAGAAAGGTCTAGGTTCAGCATCAAGTTCAGCTCTTGTAGAAGGCACTTGGATGGCAGTGCTGAGCAAAGCTTTGGCGGAGCCACATAAGTTTTCTTCCTTGGATACCTTGGAAAAAATCCAAGAAGAAACCAGCATAGTTGCACAAAGAATTCTGTAATAAACTGAAAGTCAAAAAGGATAAGTATAAGTGAAAATAGAAAGAGGGACACATAACTAAAGCACAATACTAGCATATAGCCCGAATCTGCAAAGATGAAGTTAGAAAAGATAAGGGTCAGAACGAACTAAGATTTGCAACAAATGTCAAAAATAATAATAAAAAAAAACACGTTTCTTTCAACATGTAAAAAACAAGAAAAAAGTCAAGGAAACATTTTTCTGACCCAGCATGACAAACCCTCTGAAGTTAACTCAAAGATTCCTTTATTAGGAGTGTCAGCAGCCCTGGCAAAAAAGTTTCTCTCTCAATGCAGGCTAACATGTCCATTCCACTGGAAGAGGAATAGTTGTCTGCCACACCTATTCATCTCCACCCCCTGCCTTTTATCCCCAGAGCTAGGGTGGGGCTTCGCTAGCAGCAGTGGCTCTTCCATCCCAAGGATCGGTCCATAGATTTCCACTGATCTTCTCTCCTCTGGCTTCTGTGCATCTGCGTGTCAGGCACTGGGCCCACCTGTCTCTCCTCTTCATCATCAGCCACCTCCAGACTTGGGGGCTCTTGTCTCTCCATCTATGTATTGACAGATGGCCCAGGCTCCGTCTCTGTCTCTGCCAGCGCCATTCCCTTTCCCCCCTTGGAGTTCTCAGGGTATCTGCAAGGAATATAAATCCTTCCATTCCCCACCATCCAGTCAGAGCTGATGATGCTTCTTGGATGAGAAGCAAAATGACTTCAAAAAAACAAACCAAAAAGGTTCATTTGCCTCCTGAAAAAGCACCTTTGGTATAACCGTGACCTGGATGACTGAGAATTGCTACAGACTGTCCACTCAAATTCAAATCACCAGGACAAGATGGATAACATCCCACAATTCTGAAGGAGCTGGCAGATGTGATCTCAGAACCATTGAACCATATCTTTCAAAGTTCCTGGAGCATTGGGGAAGTACCAGAGGCATGGAAAAGAAGGGGAAAAAATTCAAAAAAGGGAAAAAATAGATCCAGGAAACTACAGACCAATCAGTCTGACATCAATACCTGGGAGATCCTGGAAAAGATAATCAAGCAACAGATCAAGCAAAGTTATAACCAGAAGACAACATTGATTTGTCAAAAACAGATATGACCAGAACAAAATTTATTTCATTCTTTGAAAAAGTGACTAAATTAATGGACCAGCGAAATACTATGGACATTATATGCTTGGATTTCAGTAAGACATTTGACAAAGTAGATCACAACCTACTTCTTGGTAAGCTAGAAAAATGTGGGATAGACAGCAGCATCATGAAATGGATTTGTAACTGGCTGACAAACTGCACTCAACATGTATTCCTTAATGAAACTATATCTACATGGAGGAAAGTAAACAGTGGTTCTGTGTTAAGCAGAGTACTCTTCAATATTTTCATGAAAAAAATAGATAAGGGAATAGAAAGGGTATCCATCAAATTTGCAGATGACACCAAGTTGGCATGAATAGCCCATACCCCAGAAGATAGGCTCAAGTTCCAGAAGAAACTCAACAGACTAAAACACTGGGCCCTATCTAACAAAGTGAAATTCAATGGAGAGAAAAGTAAGGTCTTATACTTAGGCAAGGAAAACCAAATATACAGGTACAGAATAGGTGAAACCTGGCTCAATAGCAGTAATTGTGAGAGGGATTTTGATGTCCTGGTGGACAATTATTTTAATGTGAGTCAACAGTGTGCTGTAGCCATCAAAAAAGCCATTACAATTCTATGCTGCATTACATTTGTATTTATGCCAGCCTGGCTTGTTGAAAAAGAAAAGTTTTAAGAGCACGGCGGAATGTGCGTGGGTCAGGGATAATTCATAACTCTGGGGGCAATTTGTTCCAGAGGACAGGTGCTCCCACAGAGAAGGCTCTCCCCCTGGGTGTAGTCAGTCGACATTGTTTAGCCAACGGCACCATGAGTTGATCCTCTCTATGGGAGCGTACTGGCCGGTGGGAGGCTCTCGGTGGCAGAAGGCGATCTCGTAGCCCCTTATA
>JAPKID020000522.1:0-17767 GCA_026931265.2 Tropidonophis doriae | reverse complement strand
TTTTATATTATTATTATTATTATTATTATTATTATTATTATTATTATTATTATTATTATTATTATTATTATTATTATGTATGCATGTATGTATGTGTGTTCCAGCATAACTCTGGAATGCCTGGGCCATTAAGGAGAGTAAGTGAGGGGTCCTAGAGTGGCAATTGTTTGTGATGTCAGTTCCTTCGTAGCTTCCTCTGGAAAGCCAGCCGTGACGAAGCGCCTGATGGATTTGGTGCAAAGTGCCAGGATCGTAGACAGGGCAGGAAAAAGGAGCACATCAGATGGGGAAAGGTTGAGGGCAGGGATGATGGGCATGGGAGTAGGGGGAAGAAAGGCCCCTCTCAATGGCTCTCTGTTAGACAAACGCTTCGACATCTATAAATACCCGGGCAATGCTGGGTTATCAGCTAGTAGGTAGATAAAGACAGACTTGTTCTTAGGGCATGATTGAATGGAGAAAAACCAATGAAGGATGACAGAACCTACCTCTGCAGGAAACCTTCCTGAATCACCTTTACTAAATATTTTTCTGTGTAAGAACCACTGATATTGTAGTCTGTTTGGGTAGAAAATAAAGTACATCCCCACATGAAATCTCCAATTTTGTTTAAACTTGAGGAAGAAAATAAATGTTTTAATTTGACTCTCTTTTGTTTTCACTTAATCAATTAGCGCTGTTTGCCACTCCTAAATAAACTTTCTGCCCAATTTAATTTTTTTCCACTGGCGGGCTTAATTACTTATTTCTTGCATTCATGCAACATATTTACCTAGACTAACCTGATCAAAACATGATTATATTCATTTTCTCTCAGCTGATTGCCTGGGAACCAGTACAAGAAGAAGATATGACTGTGGTGACAGTGCGGCCTAACTTCCAAGACAATATCCATGTTGGTTACATCTCAGGTCTCAAGAAATTCACAGAATATTTCACCTCAGTCCTGTGTTTCACTACTCCAGGCGATGGACCCCGCAGCCCACCACAGCTGGTGCGCACCCATGAGGACGGTACGGCCTTTCCCTTTGGAGCTGGGCAAGGCCCAGCTCTTGGATTCCTATATGTGCATCAACTATGGGCCCACACTTTCCTTATACACACCAGGCAGCATGTCTTAAACACCCTCTTCCATTGCAGAAATCTTGTTATTGCCTGAGTTGAAAGGTTTAGCTTTTCATTGGTGAAACTGCCTTATTTCTCTGAAGGCCCTGATGCTTACTTTTCATCCATTCCCAAAGAGGTTTAATGTATTCCTCTGGAAAGTCGGGGACAGTAGCTTATCCTTTTGAAGAATTAACAGAATGGTTGTTCTGTTGTAATTTTCTGGCTGATGGATTCTTTGTTTGACTAGTTCCGGGTCCAGTGGGACATCTCAGCTTCAATGAGATCTTAGACACATCTTTGAAGGTTAGCTGGCAAGAGCCCTTGGAAAAGAATGGCATTTTAACAGGTAAGAAGACAAACTTCCAGGTTAAGAGGGTCATCCTTGAGGATTCATTCATTCAGTCAGTCAATTCAGTCAGTCAGTCAGTTAGTCAATTCATTCATTCATTCATTTTTATGATTAGCTGTATATGCTACCCATCTCACTAACCTGAGTAACTCTGGACAGTTTACAATAGAATAAAAACATAGGTATAAAACATTAAAAGACTTAAATTAAGATTAGCAACAATTAAGTAAAAGATTAAAACCAAGAGCACAGATTGTACAGGAGTGGACTTTTGTCTCCATCAATCAACCACCTCCAGCATAGCACATCCCTATAATTACGTTTTGGTAAACTTCTGTAGAGGTGATTGGTATATCTTGAGGATAGGTTACCATCAGCAAAAGATAACAAACTACTTAAAAAGATTACAGCTGGAAACTAAAGTTCAGTGCTGGGGCCCTCCACATACAGCTTTTATGTGAGTTCAGAATCTGCATTCTATCTGTCCTGAAAAATTTGTGGTCTTCTGTAGCACACCCATACCTAATCATGTCCTTGCTCAGATGTGCCACATCCGAAGGATTTTTTTTTTAATTGAAAAAGGCAGAGAATAGATGGGGGTGGGGCCAGTCAGAGGTGGTATTTACTGATTCTCCAAATTACTCAAAATTTCTGCTACCGGTTCTCCAGAACTGGTCGGAACCTGCTAAATACCCCCTCTAATTGTACTAAAACTTTTCATATTTCCATATTTTCATTTTGCTCAACTATAGTATTTGAACTACAGTACAAAAGTACACATAAATGTACACTTTTAATATTTTAACCTGCAACATTTCACCTGCTTTACATATATTTCATCCAGTTTACCCACAAGCTTTTTAAAATATAGTTGCAAAGACGGTATGGGGAATGGAGATGAATAGTTCTTCTTTTTCCTTCTTTATTCCAAGTAGTAGATTATCTGGACCCTTCCTATTCAGGTCTCAGACCTTACCGTTGTGCCATGAATCACTAATCACACTGTTTGGCAGGCTCAGGAGGGTGCTGGTACATTTATCCTGACCCTGCTTGATCTTTCTTAGCAGCTTTCATGATATCCTTTTGGGCCAGCTTAGAGAATTGAGAATGGGAAGCACAACCATTTCCAACTGATGTTGGCAAAAGCGGGAAACCAAGTTCATGGCTTTGTGGGATGTCTCAGGGCTTTATCACTCACACACTCACACACACACACACACACACACTGTTATTGAACATCCTACATGAAACCTCTGAGTGAGATAACCTATCACTATAGTATCCAGTCATTATTATGCTGATGATATTCAGTTTTGAATCTCTCCCCTTGTCTGGCCAAATGATATGGTCAAGTTTCTTTCCCAGGGAATACAAACTGTGGGGTTTTGGAAGGGAAGAACAGGCATGAACTCAACCCTGGAAAGATTGAGCAGCTATGGATTTTTGGCTACCCAGATCCAAAGATTTTCCACCTTGCCTGGCAGCACAGATTTAGTACACAAATTGGTAATCCTCCTGGACTCACAGCTTCAGTTTTGAATAATTTGAGTGGTAGCCATGGCTAAAGGAGACTTTTGCACAGGTTTATCTTGTATACTGAATACACTGTCCCTGCACCAGGACGTCATGATGACTCATGCCTTAATCACATCAAGTTTGGATCATTGCAATGTGCTCTACATGGCCAGGACTTGAAGAGCGTTCAGAAGATGCAGGTGGTTTGGACACTTACAAACTCCATTTTCACTCCCCAATCTCTCGGAAACAATTTGAAGCAAGCTAATCTTTGTTCTTCCTGGAGTGAAATACCATAAAAGATGATCCTGCTGACAAATAACAGACCAAGCTACCAGGATGTTATCCCCTTTCAGTGTATGGTCGCCTCCAGATGCAAAAACAGACATGGGAAGCTACCTCCATTCTAATGAAGAACCAGAAGGTGAGATGAAGCAAGAGATATTACCAGTGAGGAAGTGGCCCATCCCCAACAGAATTGACAGTATAGAGTCATAAAAGATATGAGTCCAATCCAGCAACAACACAAATGACATGTGGGGGAGAATTGACTATTCAATAACTGTTTCCTTGACATGAAGTTCTTTAATGTAAATTTCCCCAAATCCGGCTTTTGCTCAAATGTAAGTTCCCCATTTATGCATGCAAGTTTCAGAAATATTTATTTGGAGTAGTGAAAGTGGGAGATGTTTGAACTATCTTTGTTAGTGGATTCTGTTTGATATCACCATCCTGTGATGACCGTCATTTTGCAGAAGTAGAGGATGTGGGGAATTCCATTCAAGAGGTTCAAACGGGGACAGAGTGAAACTAGCTGACAGAGGGAACTGAAGTCCAAGAAAGTCAAATTTGAGAAGGTAATCAGGAGGGTTTTTCCCTGAGGACAGGGCACCCTCCATTTTACTTTTGTATTTGGCACATTTAATTTAATCCTCTAATAGGCTGGCTGGAAGATAACTAAGGGAAAAAGTCCCAGCCAAGAGAAACAAGACTGCGGTTAGCCATCAGGACAGCAAGCTATGATCAGGAAAGTTAGTTGCACCATGTATTTTGTATTCTTTTGAGAAAGATTTCTGCTGTACAAAATTGTCTGTGTCTATGAGAGAGCGGGGGGGCGGGGAGGGAGACGGGAGGGAGGGAGTTCTTGGGCTCAGGGAGTAACTGTGAAAGGTCACCCTTTTCAGAAAATAATTGTTCATTTCCTTCTCTTTTTTATTTTCCTTTTCTACTTTCTTTGATCTCTGATCTCACTGTACATAATAAAGATTTAGCATTCTTATAGAATCTGGGATGCTCATTCTGAGAGAAGGCTCCAGCTTTAGCAGATGTTACTCTGCTGGGTCAATGTTTGGAAAGAAGGGAGGGGGGAGGAGGCCTACCAGAGTATTTCTCTGGAGCAAAGTGACTGATAGCAGCATACAGTACCTTTACAGCGCTCTTCAGAGATAGTGAGGAAAGGGAAGTGATAAAGCTTTAGAGGCCTTTGTCATAATCAGAGAAGGATCAAGACACCACATCCTAGGCATATGTGTACATAGATCCTATTATTGCTACCCAAAAAATAATGGTGTCAGGCTTCCAAATAGCATCCGAAAGTAAATCAGAGTCCAAGGCAAAGTATTGCTCAAAGCTTCAATTTATTAAGAGAGCCATGTTGGCACATCTGGGAAAACCAGAATCTGAAGGTTTCCTGGTTTCCCACCCAGTTGAAAGTTCAAGATCTTGCCCCCACACCCATAAATCCATCACATGATCTAATCTTCCACTGCCATGCTGGCAGCTTTCACCCATCCAGCTCCAGTCAGGTACAGAGGTGCAAAGACAAAGGTTGACCTTAGCTTTCTAAAAAGAATTTGTTATGGCTACATATCTCTAACTCCGTGCAATCCCCCCTCCCATTTTCCCACAATAGAAAATGCATAACAGAATAATAGAAAATGTGGCAGGCCAAAGATCCAAAAGAAAAGATGGCTGCAGGCCTGAAACATGGTATATTTTTTTCTACATCACTAAACTTTCTTCTGTTCCTCCAAAAACATGTTTAAAGAAATTAGAATTAACTGAATCAAGAAGATCTTGTAGAAGTAAAAAGAATGCCAGTCACTGCCCAACTTGAGATTACGTCTTATTTATTTAGAAATTTAAAATTGCCCCCTATTCGCACATGACGACTCAAAGCAACTTACAGGAATATAAAAACATAAAATATAAAAATAAAACTAATAGAAGAAGATAATCAAATAATAAATTAATAAAATAATTGCCACTCACCCTGGTGACAACACATCATACAAGCCAAAATGGGCTCCATCCTGCTCTGGGTTCCCCAAGCCTGCTGGCAGAACCAGATCTTCCACGCCCTCTGGAAGAGTGTTAGAGTCTTAGAATCATCTCTGTTCAAGTTCAGTAAGGATAAAAAGGAAATGATAATCATATTTTCCTTGAAGTATGGTGGTCTGTCATGGATAACATCTGGAGGTTGCAGGGCTCAATGAAAGGTCCCTTCTCTTTCTTCAGTTTCTTTTTGATATTCCTTTTTCTAACTCAGTTCTGTTCTGGCATCACCTTGTCTCTTTTCTTCTTTCTTTCTTACTATTAAGCTGCCAAGAATGTAAGAGATCCCTTTGAGTTAAAAACCATGGCCGTGTATTATTTATTCATTAGATTTATATCCCACCTTTCTTCCAAAAGCATAAGGTCTTTTCAAATGGCAAGAGTCATATGAAATTAAGGACTTCAAGTTGCCTATTCTTAGTTAAGCAGTTCAAATTTCCAGAAGGGGGTCATTATTTTGAAACAATAAATTCTATATGATTCCAAATTCAACATTTTCAGTTTCCCTATAAAAGAAAAGGAACACACTAGGTTCAGCATAAGGGAGAAGCTGTAGTGGGTCTTTCTAATTTGGTCAGAAAAGTCATTGTCTTCCTAAGTTGGGGTGGGTGAGTGGGTGAATGAATGGACAAATAAACTTTAAGGTCGTGCTTCCATCACCATAAAACTGTAAAAATTGAGTTAAGAAATTAACATATAACTTTAATGTTATTTCCTGTATTAAAAGTTATTTTCTTTATGCCATAACAGCCGAAACAGGGGTATTATATCATACCATATTCTACATTTTGTTTACACAGAGGACCATTTTATTATAAATAATTTTTCCTTTAACAATACAATTTTGTAGATACATGGACAAAATTTCTGAGTGCTTAGTTATACAATGGTTTTCCCAAGAACCATCAATAAATACCAATTATTGTCATTTCTGTTGTTCTTTATTTAGATTATCTCTGTTCCCTTTCCCTCCATCGACTCTATCCAGCTATCATCTGAATAAAGAAGAGTCTATCTTCTTTTTTAATTCCTTTCTCTCCCAAATTCTTAGCATTCTCTCTGCCTTCCTTATAAGAAAATGTCCAGTTAATCCATTACTGGTAGTAAATCGAATTAGAAGATTTAACCTATTTATATTGTTTCATCACAGTATTAAAGGATCATACTGGTAGTACTTGCAGAATAGTTTAGGTGTGGTCTATGCCTGTCTCCACAAGAAGAATGAAATAAAGAGGCTATATTTGATAGCCCTGCTCTATTTGTAGTCTCCCCCAGGGTCAGTAAAATATGAAAGATCACCTGGAAAGATGAAAGAACAATAGCAGCCATTGCTCTTTATCTTCAGCATCCAAGAGGGGTTAAATAATATTCAGAATTCAATCTACGCCTGACTTCTTTGTACAACATGTAGGCCTAGTCCTGGGTGGCGGCAAAAGGAAGAAGAAGAAAAAGACCATGAGTCAACAACAGCAAGAGCTTTAAAATACATTGGGTGTTTTTGTGATTGTGCAGACCAAAGGGGAAAGGGGGAAAACATATTACAAGGCTACTTTTAAATTTGTGCTGTTGTCCTTTGACTTGAGGTATTTCATAAAGATGGGAGGCATCACAAGTCAAGCTCAACTAGAAAATTTAGATTTTTAGATTTTATTAAATTTATACCCCGCACCCATCTCCCCAAAGGGACTCGGGGCGAATCAATAAAACATAAAACATATACAAAAACATTTAAAATTTAAAAATTAATTAAATATACTATAACCCTGTACTAAAACCCTTAATTTAAAACACCCAATTAAAATTTTAATCTGGGGAAGGCGTCTTTCTTAACTTCTCTCACTTCAGAGAGATTAATGAGATTAAAGTTGCCCCAGCTCTCCAAGACAGGTGCTTTAATTCAATCTGCATTTATTCTACGGTTGAAAATAAAGTATTGCAGATGATTTAAAGAAAGTTTTCAAAGCATCGCCTTCTCACCTGAAGTCTAAGGAATAAGAGGAAGAGATTACTAGAGTGGCAACAACTCTCTGACCCATCAGCCAGGTGATTTGATGCCTTGAGACCTAACCTATAGTATGTGCTCATCACCTCCTTCCTTAGAACATTAATAAAAAGCTAAGAGTCCAATTTACTCAAATGAAATATTTTTGATGATGCATTTAGGTAGGTTAAGATGACTTCCACATTGCCTGCCCTGATGTTAAAGTTAAGGTTCTTCCATCTTGTCTTCCACGTTGCCTGCGACTTGTCTTTTATCTTCTCCACTTCTTATCATCAGCCAGCCACACATTGCTGTAGTATAGCTAAGAGAAATTCAGGCATTGCATAATAAAATATTTCTCAGGCTGGCAAATGGGTTGTTTGGAATGTTTATAGCCAATAACAGCATTGAAGCAGCAAGAGGCTATGGCTCTCGCTGCTTTAGGGCCCTTGTTGGAAGTATTTCCCCAGAATCAATGTCTGAGAGTATCTGATCAGTGTAAGCTGAGGAAAACACTTTGCTTTAAAGTGATACATGCCTGGCAAGCACAGTTGCCCAAACTTCTACTAGCCTACACCCTTGCTGCTGCTGGAAGAATTGTTCAGGAATCTTTCAGGTTCATAAATAAGGACTACATGGATTGATTCTAGCGACTTGGGCACATTGTATTGTGTCAAATTCTCCATGTGTCAATGAAGCTTAGAAAAACAAAACCCCATTAATGCAAATGGGAGCTCCATTGCAACATGTCATTATCTGCAGAATGAGGAGTGGTGACAGCCTGAGAATGCAAGCATGGAAGGGAAAGAAGCTGAAGAAAGAGAGAGAAAAGATAGAAGAAAATGAATGGAGTATATAGCCATGCTTGTATGACATTCTGATCAACAAACTCTCCAATCACATTGAAGGGGCGGGTGAATTCTTCTCTTATGATTAATTTATGGGTTCAGAATATTATGAGAATCCAGAAAACAGAAATAAATTGAGTATAGCACACAGAAAACTATAAGACAAATGCAAGTATGATTGAACCAATGAGTGGGGGGTCAGAATGGTGATGTGAATGGACGAGAAGGAATAAATAAATGGAATCCATGATTGATGAATGGAAGGCATTGCATCAAAGAAAAAACTGTGGAACAATTTAGGCAACCTCCTTGAGCTACCGCCCCAACCACTATCCATTGCCAATTATATATTAAAATCCATCATAAGTAGTCCTCGGCTTATGACCACAATTGACTCCAAAATTTATATGCTAAGTGAGATATTTGTTAAGGGAGTTTTGCCCTTTTTACGACATTTACTGTCACGGTTGTTAAGTGAATCACTGCAATTGTTAAGTTAGTAACACAATTCGTAAGTGACTCTACCTTCCCCATTGATTTTCCTTGTCAGAAAGTCACAAAAAGCAATCACATGACCCTGGGATACTGCAACCACCATAAATATGATCAGTTGCCGAGCATCTAACTTTTGATCATGGGATCATGGGGATGCTGCAACAGTCATAGGTGTGGAAAAACGGTCATAAGTCACTTTTTCCAGTGCTGTTGTCTTTGAATGGTTACTAAACGAACTGCTGTAAATCGAGGACTGCCTGTACCAATTCACTGCATATGAACAAAATGATCCCAGGCTGCTAAGGCTGGATTTTTGAGCTCAGAATCAACATTTATTTAGAGTTAGTGGAGGATGTAAATCAAAATGAATACATAAATGCTTTTAAAAGAATTAACTCTAACAATTGCTTCTTCTCTTAGCGTTGGGCTGTTACATTACTACCATATGCATCATTGACGCCAAATGATTTCTGTGGGCAAACCAAATGGCAGCTTTGGCAAGCTTCAAATCTCCCAGGAATTTCCTTAAGACCTAACCATTAAAAAAAATCAATATTTTATGAAACAAGTACTGTAAGACAGACTATTATTTCAGCTTCTGGAGAAGAAGCACCATTTTCAGTTCCTACTAACCTGAGTCAGATTTGAACTAACAGACTCTTACAATGAAGTAAGAATTCCCCTGAGATCTTTGGTGGCAGCTTTTATTATTATTTTAACCAGTTAGTTATTGCACATCTAAGGCCTTCCTTTCCCTGTCACTTTACATCCAAAAGTTGAAATGTGGTTGAACTGATATCCTTTCCCCGCTTCCTTTCTTGCAGCTAAATGTCCAGTAGCATTGCACAAAAGAACCCAACGGAAAAGGTCAAGCAGAGTTTCATGCCTGAGGTCTAGGATTACATCAAAGTCTTCAACGTTCATCTGCCCGTAACATCAACCAAATGCTTCCTGGTTTCAACCTGACTCAAAGAACGAGCAACGTTTAATTTTCTTTGCCCTCTGTGCTTACCTCTAGTTTTCAACCTCCAATGTTTCGTGTTCCCTTTCCTTACTCTTATTGTCCCCTGCCTGTGCTGAGGACTTTGAATCTGTTCCGATTCTTTTTGCCACAGCTCAAAAAAACCCCAAACAACCCTTCCCCGCCATCGAACAAAAACGTGGAGGGAATATGACATGACTGGCCAGAGAACTAACAAATATCTTAGGTCCGAAGAGCCTGTTACTCATTTCAGAGGTTCTGGAATTCTATGATTGGAAAACCCAAGCCTTCAACTGGAATTTGTAAATTGGCATTCTTTGTCCTAATTTGCAAACTGTATACATCTGGAATGCATTGGAGAGTGTATATAGTGTGCATGTGCCTATATTTTGAAAGTATTTGTCCATCAGCTGGAATAATCTTGCACATATGGAAATCTTTTTTGTACATTTATAACTTCTTTATTTTCTTTAACCCACCATATCTGAGTAGCATACAGTAACCAAAAAAAACCCCCAAATAAATAAATAGAAAAAAACCCAACATAATTGTAAAATCCTAATCAGAAACCCCAGAAAAAGTGTCTAGATAGATCATTTGGGACCAGATGCTCAACTCAGAAAGCAAATTTTTGAACCAAGGTTTTGCTGTTCTGCCCTATCCAAAATTTAAAACCATGCCTATTTCTTCCAGTCCAGTTTTCTCCCTATGTATTCAGTACATAAATTGAATAAATAAGGAAACAGTATATAACTTTGTCTTCTTCTTACACTAACCTATAGCCAGTTTTGGCTTCCTCTCTCTGCATGAGGAGAATGGGATCTTCTGTAATTCCCAAGTGTCCTAAGGACATGCCATAGCTGGACATGATGAATGTAAATATTTTTGTATAATCAATAAAATTGACTCGTTTGTGGTCTTCTTTGGCTTCTTTTAGCATACATCAGTAGTAATGTTTCCCATTCCTCAGCTTTTCTAAACATTTGGTATTTTCTTTTCCAAATAAAATAATAATCTGCATTGGATGATCCTTAACTTTATTTTGTTAGTGTATGAAATCAAAATTACTGTATGATAGTTTGCACACTCTATTAAATCTCTTTCTATGATGTTGGTTTGGAGACTTTCATTTTCCAACCCGTTGGTCCAATGTGTCACTCTCCAGATTAGTTTGGATAGAATCTTTCTGAGTATTCCTTTGTTGCTTGCCATATATCTGTAGACATTCCATCAATTCTTAGAGCCTTTTGACTTTGATAATTATCAGAAAGCTGATTTCACTTCATCTTCTAATATTAGAAACTCTTATAAATATGCAATAACTTCTAATGAATCTTGAATGTTGACATCCATACCTACAGAATTTCAGTATACTCCTTCCATCGTTGTTTGACCTTCTTGGATTCATTTAATCTCTAATCACTGGCATCTATTAGCAAAGCAATTTGAGGGTTCAACCTTCTTCTGGATTCAGAGATCTTTGCTTGTTTTTCCATGCCTGTTTTCAGCTTCAATTTCTTTACTGCTTCTTGTTTCTTCTAACAGCTCTCTGAAATTCTTTGTTAAGTTCCTTTGTTTTTTTGTGGTTTTGGTGTTTCTTTCTTTCTTAAAAATTTCTACTATTTGTCCTGCCATCCAGTTGCTTTTTTCGCTTTGTTTTTAACAGTCATTTCCACAGTCATCATTAGTAATTTATTCAAATTCATTCCACAGTTCCTCTTATTCCTTATCAATGAGGTTCAGAATTTCAAAATCATCTCTGATATTCTTCTTGAAAATGGTGGGTATGTTGTCAAGCTTGAAAACTAGTTGTCTTGATGTGGAACTTGCACATAAACAATTCATGATCCCAATTCACAGTCCAACCATGTATTTCCAGTTATGATTAAGTTGTTCTACCTTCTTGTACCAAGAATACAGCCAATTTCATTTTATTTTATCTCCATCTAGTGATGTCTGCATATGTAGATAACTTGCTGGTGGCTTGAAAACTGTGTGAGCAATGAAGAAATCATTGTATTGGCAGATACTGATAAGTCGTTCACTTGCTTCATTTTGGTTTCTTAGACCATAAATCCAAAACAGGTTGTTCTCCAGAAGCAAATCTTGCTTGCATGTAAATTTTAAATTCAACTTGACCAGGTTCTTTTGCATCAGTGGTTGGAGCCCCAACATGGATAATCATCCTATTTATACATACACATAGATTTTTATTAAATAAATTTAAATAGAAAGAGAAAATAAAGAGAATAAAAATGGTAATAGTAAGAAAAAAAGAAAAAGAAGGATTATAAAGGAATATAAAGAAGTAGCATTTAATATTGACAGTGGTTATAAATATATTTATATTTTACCTTGTCTCAGATTATATCATAATTTCCTACATTTTAAAATCTGCAAATATATCACAAATTTATTTTTCTCCATCTTTTTTGACATAAAAAGTCCCTAAGAGGTTTCCAGTCGCTAATACATTTAGTTGTTAATCTTTCTTTAATCAAGTTAATGTTGCCATCTCTGCTTCTCTGTCATCTTCAGCAACCTTTCCTCCATTATGGATATTTCAGAGTGCTTCCATTTTTGTGCATATCCTTGCTTAACAACAGCAGTTTCAGCAGTTGTAAAGCATGACATTAATGCCTGCAATCTCCGAGACCATCATTAAGCAAGAATCATGGGTCAATAAGCAAGGACTTCATGTGAGTGTAACTTGAAACGTCCTGCCAGCTTTCCACATAGAAAGTCAATGGAAAAGCTGGCAGGAAGTCATAAGTCCTGGGGGCCTCAGAAGCTGCCAGGTGGTTGTGCGAATATTACTGAATAAGGTGAGGCAGGGATGTTGTGGCAAGTGTGTACAGACTGGGAGGTGGTGATGTGATCTGTGGAAAATTTGTGGCATCCATTTTACAACTTATCAAACTGAAAAGAGTCTATCTGTCTGTTGCCCATCAGAGACTGAATAAAATTTATCTTTTGCTCACACCCTTGGAGCAATCAATGTGAAGCTTCTGAAAATATTCTGGGAAGGCCATAATTAAGGTGACCAGGTTTCAAAATTTATCAAGAGGGGCACCATTGACGGGAGGGGCAGCTGAGTGGTCTTTCCTGGCCCTGCAGCCGCCACTTCCCTCACTGGCTGTACCTGAGGTCGCACTATTCCCATAGCACCCGGGCACCCGGTGGCTGCACTGCACGCACTCAGCGGCACAGGCAAGAAGCGACAGCCAGAGAGGGCTGGTGGGCTGGTGGGCACGCGAGGGCCGTCGAGGGAGGAGCAAGCGAGAAGCCAGCAGGCAGAAGAGGAGGAAGAGGATAGCTGCGGATGGGTGGGTGGGGCCCTGAACTTTGCAGCATGCCCGCAATGGGCTGACAGCGGCCAGGTGTGAGCCCCACCACCACTGCGTCCTCTCTCTGCCCGGCTCATCCAGGACAAGCGGCAAAAAGTTCAGGGCCACACGGGCTCCAGCTGCAGCCCTGAACTTTTTGCCACTCATTCCAGACAAGCCATGCAGAGAGGGGATGCAGCAGCAGCTCACGCCTGGCCACTGTAAGCGCATTGCGGCTGCGCCGCAAAGTTCAGGGTCGCGCCCCCACCGTGCTCAGCTATCCTCTTCCTCCTCCTCCACCTGCTGGCTTCTCACTCGCTACTCCCACGTCGGCCCTCACCTGCCCGCCAGCCTGCACTGGCCCATGCTGCTGCCCTGGTGGCAGGCCGCCTCTAAGCGCGTGCAAAGCAGCCACCAGCCGCCCGCCCCCTGCCCCCCCGCTGCCCCTCCAGGCAAAAAGCGAGACATTTTTAAGAGGTGGCAGGGCGCGGGACTAATTCTTGAAAAGCGTGATTGTCCCGCCAAAAGCGGGACGTCTGGTCACCTTAGCCATAATCTTTGCCTGGTTATAAGTTATCTCAGACTCATTCTTGAAAAGCATCATTCTTGAAAAGCGTGATTGTCCCGCCAAAAGCGGGACGTCTGGTCACCTTAGTCATAATCTTTGCCTGGTTATAAGTTATCTCAGACTCAGGCAGTCTGCTACATTAGTCCTTTAAGTGAAATGTCTACTACACTAGTCCTGTAGTCCTCTAGATTGCGCTTACTAAACAACAATGTGAATGGGAAAACAGAATTATAACGTGAATACAGCATTTCTGAATTCCATCATCATCCATAGAACAAACTTTCTTTAAATAAAAATCTAGTTCAGGAATGGAAAATATTTCATCTCCTCCCCCGCCACCAATTTACATACACACACATGCACATAGCCATGTGAACTCTGTAAGGTGGGATTGGGGTGTTTACAAGCACATTTAAAAGAAAAGCACACCATTCTGGCCTGTTTCTGTTCGTGACTCAAGACTTTGCTTCCTGAAGCAAAGCTGATGTCGACATCCATACACTTCTCAAACACCCCCCATTATTCCACACAGAGAAGCCAACCAGACTGAGAATGAAAACTCATTTCAATCCTGGCTGTGGAGAAAACTCCAATGCATCTGCGGCACCAGCCCAGACTAGATTAAGGGCATAAAACTTGCCAAGCCTCTGTCTCTTTCAATTGCACCTCCTTTTTCTGGGTCCCTTCCCCCAAAATTCTCAAAGTAGCCATCTCACTGGGAATGATATGTATGTAAATCATATCAAAGCATAGATGATTTATAAATGCTCTGGCTCTATATGAGAGAGGCTTTATAAACTAGCTCAGAGTCTCGGAGTTTTTGTCTTTCCTGGTTTCTTCACTCCCCCACCCCCATTTGACCATAAGGCTTCAGAGCTTTGAAATCTGAGATCTCCCAGCTGCCCTGCCTTCCGTTTCTGGTGTCTGGATCACCACAGGGGAGAGAAGCCTGCTTACTATTACTGGTGAGAACAGCGGCTGTGCTCTCAGCTTACCTATGGCCAGGCCCATAAGTCAGAGTTTACAGACACCTCAGAGCTCAAGGGCCTAAGGGAAAGTGGTTGCTTAGCAGAATTTTACCAATGGAACCATCAAATCGTCTCTGGAATGGTACTCCCTGGGTTAAAGAGCTGTGAATAAAGTAGAAGAAACATGTTATTCAATATTTCAGTTCCTGTCTTTGGTTTCCCATTTAATACTGTTCTTTGGTACTCCATGTTTTAGTATAGAAGTTCAACACTGTTATTTAACCCTGACATCCACCTTCAGGGAGCAATTAAGCTTCTTAAAACCTTACCAACATTCCACCAGACAGCTTCTCATTAAACAGTTACTTGGATGTTCCTGAGGCCTAAAACATTAAGATTTAAAGGAAACAATTGACCGGGCATATTTTCCACCATTCTTTTAGAACTCACTTGTTTGTTTAGGATGGATAAAGCTAGCACTAAGGTCAATGAAATATGAGAAAACGGACTGTATAGTGGTTCATAAGAAATTTATCAGTAACCTAAAAGTGCAATGCACAGAAGAAATTCTGAAGTTTAAAGTACAGGATCCTGGTTGCAATGTGTGGTGTTTCCAAACCTGCAAGAGAGGGATCTCAGTTCCCAAAATTTCCAAAAGCAAATTCTTTCCCCCTGAAATTATGGGAATTTTTTTTTTTTTAGGAAGATTGCTACTCAAAATTTGAGGCATTCTTCTTCATATCAGTATGTTCTAATCTTCTGTATGTTTTGCCTTTATATAGCAGCATCTCTGGACTCTAAACAGTGGACTGGAT
This sequence comes from Tropidonophis doriae, assembly GCA_026931265.2. NCBI lineage: Eukaryota > Metazoa > Chordata > Lepidosauria > Squamata > Natricidae > Tropidonophis > Tropidonophis doriae. Next base: position 2,479 of record JAPKID020000522.1, on the reverse strand, counting down.
GGTTTTTGCTACAATCCATCACAGAAATATTCTAAAAAGATATAATGGTATATGATCAAAGGAGCTTTACAACAGTGGTTTAATTCGTACTAATCTTAGCAAACTTTTTAAATCCTTCTAAATTTGCTTCTGGATTCTTCTCTTACATTGAATCTTCTAAATCTTGTCTTGAGGTGACTTACTGACCTTACCTCCAACCACTGCAGATTTAGCAGAAATTGGGATGGTGCCCTACACACATAAAGCTATATGCACATATAATCTTGCAACCTTCTCCCTTTAATGTTTTATACACATTTTTACTTATCGATCATTTGAATAACAACCCTAACCCTCAAATTGAGTTCCTAACTACATGTTCAAGCTCTAGATTGCCTGAATAACTCTAGGACACAGTTTTCACTCGCTGAACACGTATGATACAGGGGCAGGAAATGGGAGCCAATGGATATGATCCCCTTTCCCTCTCCATCTATTTAATCCAAAAAAGGTGAGAATGTGATGATTAATTCTTAAAATGAAATATACTGCATCAGCAAATTGAAATTGGAAACTAAGGGGAAGAAGTGGGAGGAGGGGCTCTTGGAAACATAAGCAAATCTTGTACATGGTTAAATTAGCATCTTCGATATAAATGGGAAAATCACAATGACCTTTGCTAGAGGTCTGCTTGCCCTCTGTGTTAGAGGAAAAAAAGAACAGTGCTAAGTAGGCTCTCTTCTTTACCCTCAAGCACCTTCTTTAATTGTCTTTGAGTAAGAGCAAATCTTCCTGCCCCTTAATATCAAGTTTCATTACCTTAATCATGATGTGATATCATGAAATAATATTTACTGCTCTCCAATAATTTATGTAAATAACTTCCCCTTTTGACCCAGCTCTTCAGTATGACAGGTGATTCACGATGGCTTTACAGCATCCCACAACCCACCCACAAGAACTCATTCTGTCCTGTTGGCTAAGTAGAATCAAAAAGCCACATTTATTAGGTGGGTATAATGACAGACAAAGGGGTGTTCACAATGAAAGGGAGAATATTCACACATATTCTCACATGATTGCTCTACAATTTGTTGGCATACAATTTAAGGCTGCATCTATCCTTCCATGGTTGCAGTCTTAACCTCCCACATGCCTGTGAAATGCAGTGCAGGGGAAGGTCTGATTGCTCAATGACAGAGCATGTGCTTTGCATACAGATGATCCCACACTACGTCCTGCCACATCCAGCTGATCGCGAGTAGCAGGTAATCAAAAAAAGAGATTTCTATACTTCAGAAATTCAAGACACCTGCCTATGAGTCCGAGGTTAGATGAATAATTGGTCTAACTTAATATGCACAGTGCTAGTCTCAGCCATATTGCTGGCTGATGCAAAATGGTGTACCATCTATTCTTTGCTCAAAAATCCATAGGATTGACAGATGAATCTCTTTTCAGTATGGCTTGCTGGAAGTCCTCCATCACACCTAAGGGCAGCAGACTTCACTTAGAAAATGGAGGACAAATCTCAGCTACTTTTTAATAAAGGAAAATGGCAAAAAGGGTCACAAGGAACGGATGGGAATCTATGACTGCCAGCCAGGAATTACTGAGACAGCTGATTTATTGTTTAATGGTAGAACCATTCCTGAGCATAAGAGAGCTTGATTTCAGAATTATGGTTTCTTGGATGGCCGTGAAATATGGTCCTTTCCTTCTCTTCCTCTTATTAGTAATGCAAAAAGGATCAGCTGTCTTACTACAACCAAGGCTGACTACCAAATTCTTCCAAAGCTGTCTGTTAGACATGTCCATCTGTAGAGTTTCCTGAACAGATGTTCACAGTAGACAGTCCTCTAGTTCATAAACTGTCCAAATCTGAGTTAAAGAGTTCTATGAATGACCAGAAGTCAGCTAACATCTGTGTACCAGGCTGAGTCTTACTGTCATTAACTTGTTCACTCTCGTGATCTTATTATATTTCCATTTAAATTATTTTTACATTCTGAACTATGTATATAGTTCCAAATTAGAGAGCTAAAACTGTCCAGACATCGAAACCTGGAAGCTCAGGCTTCCTAATATTTCCTTCCTGTGTCTTAATGATTCTCCTACCCATTCAGATTGTCTTGATATAAGGAGCTTACATAAGATATACCAGAATTCTTGCTCAGGGTTTTTGTTTTTTGGGCCTAGCCAATCTAATGGCATTATAGTTACATTTAAATCTGTAGTCATTGCTTAATCACTATGTTTGGAGTTAGTTTAATCCTTAGAATTGGCCTCTAGGTGAGCCAGTTCTGCTTCAATCTGCAGTTTCTGCTTCAGTTTGAATTCAGAGATGTTAGCTTGTTTCTTAATATGCTTCAGGAGCATTTTCCTTCCAAACTATGAATACTTGACAGACAGCAAAAAATATCATTACCGTATATTCCGGCGTATAAGACGACATTTGAAACCCAAAAAAGTCAACCGAAAATCAGGGGTCGTCTTATAC